>OVBE01004818.1:0-23013 GCA_900406425.1 Iberis pinnata | reverse complement strand
TTCGTAAGTACCATAGCGTTTTTTGTATTATCTACAATAGTAAGTGCCGAAACTAAGAAAATTTATGCGCCTACGTATTTTTGTTTTACTGGGAATGAAATAATATCGTCCAAAAAAGTGAAACGCGATGGATAAAATCCGTGTCCATGTACAATAGCAGGGACACAAAAAACGCTATCCTGGGACGCTATCGATAGTTATATTTCTTGTAGTGAAAGCTATCTGAAGTCCATTTGGTTCGGAATAGGAAATTTTTGAAAGCAAGAGTAAACACGATTCCGAGAACTATCAAGCTAAAAGCATTGAAGAAAATCGATTCTTTTATTGGAAGCAACATAACAGTTCAAAACTAAATAAATAATTATAACCTCTATATATTTTTACTTAGTTAAAAAGTCAATTTAAACTCTGTATGTAAAATATATATTTTATTGAGTATTATTTCATTATAATTTTTCCTAGAACTTAGTCCGAGTAGCCTTATAGTTTATAATACCTTGGGTGGTTATTTTTCCATCTCACATTAGTTGGACTCTTGGAAATTTTTTTTTTTTTTTTGACAATCTAATAAAGAAAAGCTTTTTACATATCTCAAAATACGAATGCCTGAATAACACATCCACGTACCCCAAAAGAGGTTAAAGTTTATTGCCTATCTGCTCAAGGTTGAAGGTTAGCCTCATTGTCATATCTGTCCACATGAGGCATTACAAAGAAAAGCTTTTTACATAAAGAAAGGCTTTTTACATATCTCAAAACATGTCGCAATCTAATAAAGAAAAGCCTAATAGTTTATAATACCTTGGGAGGGTTTTCTATCCATCTCACATGAGTTGGATACTTGGATATTTTTTTCTAATAATTGTGTTCTAATTTTTATACACTACATATTTGTCTCTCTTAAATAACTTGGTCACATACACGTGTTAATCAGCCCAACAACCTATACTATACTATACATATGGAAGAATAAACAAGCATACAACTATTTTCAAGTACATGCTGGTTGAATAAACTATTGTCTGAAAAAACAAGGTAAATATGACATGTCGTAGTAGATCGATGCATGGGAAACATGATGAGAAAAAAAATTCAGAACTTATTTTCTAAGAGTTTATGCAACACTCAAATATTGTTCTTTAATCACTTAAAAATTAGTGCTTAGATTTACCATATGAATCTTTAAAATTCGAGATGTTAAAAATATGCGACTTCACAAATAATATCTACAACTTAATATATTATATGTGTAAGACAAAAACTTAAAAAAACATTTAATCGCTGGAAAAGTGAAAATTCTTTTCTTTCTACCATTGAAACGAAAAAGATTTTCTTTTATCAAATACGTGACATATCACATTTTAGCTAAAAACGTTGAATCTTGTTTCCATAAAAAAACGAGAAAACTACTTTTCCTTCCAAAAAACTAATGTTCTCCAAAAATGCGGAGCCTCATTTTCTTACACAAAATATGAAAAAACATTTTTTTGCAATAAAAAAAACTTAGTCATTTTAGGCGTTTTTTTTTGTCAAATACGGGACATATCACTTTTCTAACTAAAAACGTGGAATTTCTTTTTCCATAAAAAAATGAGGAAACTATCTCTTCCTCCAAAAAAAAAAAAAGCAAATTTTCCCCGATGAGGAGCCTCATTTTCCTACATATAATATGAAAACACATTTTTGCAATAAAAAAAAGCCTGGACTTTTCACAAAACACGGAAAAACAATTTCCACGTAAACAAGGAATTCCATTTTTTTAGGAATTCTTTGAAATACCATCAAAAGAAGTTCAAATTTCAAAAGTACCACACAATCCCTAAAGTTCCAAAAATACCACACACTCTTAAATGTTCCAAAATTACCACAAACATAAATAATTGAACTACAAGAAATCTTTGGCAAAAGTGACCAGAGAAGCTAACGGATTTTTATCCGTCATAATTTCCTGACGAAAAATTGGGGATGCAAATCTGTCGGCTAAATTCCTGATGGATGTGTATCCGTCAGGATTTCCTGTTGGATTTCCTAACAGATAATTCCTGACGGACATGTCCGTCAGGACATCGGCCTGACAACATATCCGTTAATGTAACCGTTGCCAACGGTTATATTCGTAAATCCTGACGGGTTTATCCATTAAGATCTCGTCACAAACATGTCTATAAAATCATAAACCCCCCCCCCCTTACCTTCATTATTCACACATTCAACACTTATTTTACAAAAAAAATGTCTACACCTCCTTATTTTCGATCATGGATGGATCGTGAAAAAATGAATCCAAATACGAACTTTTTGAACAACGAGTATTCGCGTGGTGTTATAAAATTCATGGTATTGGCATGTCGACAACCTCGGGCACAACGCAGTCGTAAGTTAATATGTCCATGCTCTGTTTGTCGGAATGCTCATAATATCAAGATAGATATGGTTTGGAATCACTTGTATATGAATGGTTTAATGCCGAGTTATAAGATTTGGTATTTATATGGCGAACAACATGATATTGTTGCTAGTAGTAGTGGTTGCGAACGACCTGATCTTGTTACTAGTGCTAGTGGTAGCAAACCATTGGCCGATAGGATAGAGGAACCTAGAACAAATTTTGATTATGGTGCACCGAAGGTTCAAATGGTTAATGATGTTTATAGAGAAAATATAGAGATGACTTAGGGTTCGTACAAAGAACCAAATATAGAAGCACGACAATTTTTTGATATGTTAGGCACATCAAATGAGCCATTATATAGTGGATGTAAAGATTATCATTCGCCTGTATCACCGGCTAGTAGGTTGATGGGTATAAAGACATATTATAACTTGCCTGAGGATGCAGTTGATGCAATAGCCAAATCTGTGAGATATATATTGCCGGAGGATAACAATGTTCCAGGTTCATATTACGAGATTCAAAAACTTGTGTCGGGGCTTGGATTTCCGTATCAGGTCGTGTGCATCGATAATTGTATGATCTATTGGAGACGCGATGGCACCCGGAAAAGGTGTCGATATTGTCGCAAACCAAGGCATAAGGATATTGACGGTAGATTTATAGTGCCTTACAAGAGGATGTGGTATTTGCCACTAACATATAAGTTTAAGAGGTTGTATTAGTCTGAGAGAACAACTTCGGCAATGAGATGGCATACTGAGCATAGATTCGATGGAGAGATTACACATCCTTCTGATCTAGAATCTTGGCGGCATTTTCAGTCTATTGATCCAGATTTTGCATGCGAGACAAGAAATGTTTATCTTGGATTAAGTATATATGGATTCAGCCCAGTTGGGAAGTACGGTATACAGTATTCTCTATGGCCGTTCATCGTGACACCTTACAATTTTCCGCCATCTTTGTATAGGAACCGAGAGTTTCTATTTCTATATGTTCTTGTACCAGGGCGAGAACATCCGGAATGATCGCTTGACGTATTTTTGCAACCAGTGATACATGAGTTGTAGACATTATGGAAACATGGGGAACATGTTTATGACGTGTCTTTACAACAAAATTTTAGGATGCGTGCGTGATTTCGCACCGTATGGCATGTTATCAGGGTGGACAACTCACGGGAAACTAGCATGTCCATATTGTGTGGATAACACTCATTCCTTCCAGCTGAGTAATGGAAGAAAAACAAGCTGGTTTGATTGTCATCAAAGTTTTGCCCCCGAGTCATCCATATCGTCGATCAACTACATTATTCACGAAGAAGAGATGTGTTGGGTTCACTAAATAGAGTTTGGGTTTAGTTTCGAAGGGATATGATTTAGTTTTGGAGTTTTAGGGTTTAAATTTAAAGTTATAAAGCTATTTCAATTTTTGTGGTATTTTTGGAAAAAATTGTAGTAATTTTAGAACTTTTGCGAATGTGTGGTATTTTTGAAATATAATTTTTGTGGTATTTTTATTCCCCTTTTTCTATTTGCAAAGATGTGGTAACTCATTTTTCCTTATGAAATACAAAAATGAGATTTTCATGTGAAAACCTCGTGAACATATTTTTCCTGCAAAATATGAAAATTCGGGTTTCCCCTTAGCGAGACAGAATCTTGCAAATATTTCTTAATATTTGGCTTCGTTGTTGGATGTAGTGCAGCCCAAGGGGAAGGACTGCTCTATGACCTTGCTGATTTGCGACTAGAATTTAATTCACACCCTCTCTCCTTGTTGTCATGATGATTCGTCCATGTGAAGAGTCCAAAGCTCAGAAGATGTGTTCGTGTTGCTGAGCTCGGGTGGTAACCTGAAGAGAATGTTTGCCAAGACTTGGGATTTAACGCTGGTGTAATATATGTACTTAGTGTCATACTTGCTCAATTCCACCTTCCATTTGGCAAATCGGCTAGACTAATTTGGGTTGTTTAGAATGGCGTGTAATGGGTGTCTAGTGAGTATTGCAACAGTGTGTGATTGGGTGTATTTTAAGAGATTTCACGTTGCGGTAAATACGGCGAAGTCTAATTTATGCATGACTAGATATCAAAGTTTTACTTCGCTTAAGGTCTTTCTGAAATAGAAATCGAGTTTTTGGTCCCCCTGTCTTCCCTTACCAGAATCGCGCTTACCATGGTGGATGAGATAGTAATGGAGAGTAATAGTGTTACCCCTTCTTCTGGCTTTGATAGTATTAGCAGATTCGAAAGGTGACGCTTGAGTTATTGAAAAATGGTCTCAAACTTCTCATCCCACTCAGATATTTTGTTGCCACACAACAGTTGGTAGAAAGGAAGACATATGTTAGTTTATCAAGATATTAACCTATTGAACGTGAAAACTTTTTTGGATGAGACATTGTAAATCTATTGCATTTTTTGGGGGATGGCAAGTTCGTGAACGCCAAGATCTGTTTTGGGTTTTCCTTTATTCGTCTATGTGCAACAACATAGCCCGATAATTCTCGTAATTTGATTATGAGGTGTACTTTACGGGGCATAGCTTCATGTTGTACTGTTAAGTATTAGAAAGCAGATCCATATATAGCCAATCTAATTGCAGGCGACTTAGCGATTTGACCATGACTTGGATAGAATACAGCTAAGGTGTCTCCATGATATTGTTAAAGAAGGTGCGCTTGTCTAAGATCACGAACTTTTTTGGTCTAGTTTTCTATCCAGCATGTACCGTGACTTTTATTGGTTATGATAAGTTCAACTTGAGGAAGTTGTCGTGTGATTTGCTGAGTCTATTTTTTGTACTCGCTGGTGAACTTTATTGGCTTCGTTGGGATGACTGCACTGGGTTGGATTTTTTACGCAATGGACACACATTGGCTAGACCCCTTGATAGACATTTTGGAGTCAATGCATTGAGTGAATTTTCCCATGATGATGTTGATTCTCCGAGTTGGGTTATGTGTTGTGCCTTTATGGCTCGTTCTTTCTCTATCTTGACAAACCAATTAGTGCGGTGATTTCGTCTTCGGGAGTCCATATTTGGTTGATTAGCACCTCATCTTTGAAGAAAAATACGTAAAAAAGTGAATTCTTGATGGAAGTTATTGCTGCTTCATCACTTAGAGTGACACGTGACACGATTTCCTTGGAATTTCGAGGAAAAGCCTGAGTGGCACTTTTGGAAAATGCCTAGAGATTGGCGGTAGACGTTTTCTTGGTGATAAACATGAATTTTAATGTTTGATGAAGATCATAGATAGTTGTTGAAAGTTGGCTACAAAATTTGGTTTGAGGTGAATGAACTAGCTTAGCGCAGCTCCTCCCATATTTCAACTAAACGTTGATAGAATCGTACAACTCTTTCCGTCGCGGTGTATTGGCCTAGTTTCATTACGATAGAGAATTCCATTAAGTAGTGTTGTGAGTCGGACTTCTCCTTGAAGATGTGCAGTTTGATTTTTTACCAGTGTGGTGGATCGACACGTTGGTAATCGTCCTTGTGAATGGTATTCGCTGTATTTCCTTAAGGACATGATCAATTTTTTTTTGAAATAAAATTAAGTAGATCTGACTTATCAAAGACATCTAAAAACATGTGAACATGTTTTCACGTTTTTTGCCACTCACATGTTTTCAAGTTTAAAACATGGAAACCGAAATTTCGCCAAAACATATATACTCGTTTTCTTTCTTGAAATAAAAAAATGAGATTTTTGGGAAAAAATTTAAAATACATTTTTCCACCAAGAAACAAAAACATGGGTTTCCAAAAAAATATGGAATCATGTTTTTCACCAAAAATACAACTCTCACTTTTTCGAAAAATTAAGAATCTTATTTTTTCTCAAAATCATGAAAATGGATTTTACTAACAAAACCGCAAAATAATATTTTCATACCAAGATCCTAAAATCATGTCTTTCCTTTATAACTGAACCAAAATTGTAAATTCACAGTTTCTCATAAAATCATGAATTATATTATACAGGAAAAAGTGGTCTTCTAATTTTTAACTAACGTGATTTTATGGATATGATAAGAGAACAAGATTTGAAAATATTCCCAGTCAAATTATTTTGTTTTTTTTGACAAGGAAAAGTGATTTTTAAATTTTTCGCAAGAAAATATAATTTCTAATTTTTGACGAAAAAACCCGATTCTGGCGGAAAATTGTTATGATGCGGTAATTTGCGACAAAACATAATGAAAGATGCTTTCGTGAGAAATTATGGTTTTCGGTAAAATACTTGAACTGGTGTGGTCGTTTTTTATTATATGATTGTGATTCTTTGTGTTATCTAAGAAAACGTGATTATGCAATATTTGTGGGAAATATTATTATTAAAACTTTAGCCCGGTATAATTTTCATGTTTTTTTGGGAAACGTTATTTCACAGTATTATATGGGAACTTTGTTTTACACATAAAAATACGATCTCGCGATTGGTGTAGTTTTGTTGAAAAACCGCGATTTGCGCTTTTGTCAACAAAAGAAGATTTTACGGTTTTTTTTCCAAAAGTACATGATTTTAAAGTTTTGGCTAAAAATGTGATTTTTTATTTTTGTAGAATATATGATTTCGTAATTTTACAGAAAAAATGCAAGATTTTGTCATACTCGACAAACTACATAGAAATAAAAAAAATTTTACACTACATCTAGATATAATATCTTATTTTCAACATCCAAATTTTACATCTAGTTATAAAGTTTATTGTAATTGGAACACTAAAAAAATTTTTCCGGCCAATAATCAAATAAAATGATGGATGATATTTTGACGCGTGCACATATAATGGGGGTAAATTTAGAAAATATTTGAATAATTCAAGTTTTGAAAGCATTATAAAAACCTTTGCTTTGGAATATGAAATTGTTGAAAGCGCTAGTAAATGTCATTTTAAAAACATTGTCTAAAATCATTCTAGAAATTTGATTCCTTTTTTGGAAGTGATATACTAGTTATCATTCCAAAAACTGAATACGCAATTAATTAAATAATTTTAAAGCTCTATATATTTTAAATATATATATATTTTACTTTGGTTAAAAAAACCAATATAAGATCTATATATTGTAATGTCTATTTAATTGAGTATTATTTCATTCAAATCTTACCTAGAAATTACTCTGAGTAGCCCAATAATATATGATACATTTGGAAGTTTTTCTGTCCATCTCACATGAGGTTGATGCTTGGATATTTCTTAATTACATTATTTTCCGATAATTATGTCCTATTTTCATATACATCATTTTTCTCTCTTAACTGACTTAATTAGTCACATGTGTCCTATTTTGCAGCATAAGCAATGACACAAAAATGTTCTCTAGACAGTCTAACGAAATCACAACACAAATACATACAATGATTCATTTTTTAAATAAAAGATATAATGGAGAATCGAATCATATATTATGGTGTGATAATAAAAAAATTAAGCACGTTATGCACATAATATATTAATTATGGTGTCTTAGCTGACTTAGTCACATGTGTTAAGTATCCCAATAACGTTTTACCAATAATATATTTATATATCAAAATGAATCAACCCCTGATTATGTTGATTCTCTCTTTTCGGTTAGGTGTGCTTTTATGACTTCTTCCTCTAAAATCTAAATACAAAACTCTTGTTTTGGCCAAAAATATAAAATCTTGTATTTCTGTCAAAAACAAAAATATGCATTTTGTGGGAAATTTTAAGTTTCCACTAAAATATTAAGTTTTTTTTTTTCCGTTTTTAACCAAAACAATAAATCACTTTTTCATGAAAAACCAAAAAATCATATTATATGGTAGAAATTAATTTTTTAGTTTCTCATTTAAACATCATTTTACGGTTTTATCAAGAAAACAAGAATTTACTATATTTCATAAATATATTTTATGTATTTGTTGAGAATAAGTATTTTACATTTTTGGAAGAAAACGTCATTTCTTAGTTTATATGCAAAATATTATTTGGGCACAAATATGTGATTATACGGTATTTTAGGGAAATATATAACTTAGACGATTTTTTGCAAAAAATATGATTTTGTGAAAATTTAGTTTTTTTCTTTTTATATAGAAGACGTGATTATGCAAATTTGGTCGGAAAACATAATTTTGCATTTTTAGTCATAAATATAATTTTTTATTTTTGCTGGAAAACGTTATTTCACCTTAATTAGTTGGAACTTTTTATTTTGATTTACAAATAGAGGAAACAAAATGTGATTATAAGGTTTGTCATAAAATCGGTAAAGTGTAGTTTTTGTGGAAAAACATGATTTTCTTGCATTTGACAAGAAAATAAGAATGTAAGGTTTTCTGCAAAAATAAATGATGTTGCGGTTTTAGTGAAAAACACGATTTTGAGATATTTATAGAAATACATTTTTTTGGTTTTGACTGATAAAGTAATTTTTTATTTTTTGACGTAGTGCATATAGATAATAATTTTAAATTCAAAAAATGAAAAAATTGTATCAAGAAGTAATATTTAAATATCAAATTCAAATACCTACTGGAAGATCATTTGGATACGACATCCTAATTCTACATTTAGGTGATGTTGTATAGGGATGCAGAATAAAAAACATGATCTAAGTTTTTTTCTCTCATATTGGAAGTGCTATATATCGATGAGCTTGAGTCATAATTTCCACATTGCTAACATTAAATATTTGGTGCGGTTTAAAAGTGTATTGGAATAAACACGATTCCGAAAACTATCAAGTTAAAAGCATTCAAGAAACTCGATACTTTTATTAGAAGCGACATAAAAATTCAAAACTAAATAACTAATATAACTTCTATATATTTTTACTTAGTTAAAAAATCAATTTAAGCTCTATATAATTGTAAAATATCTATTTTTTATGAAATTTTAAATTTATATATCATAACTGAAAATATTTACAAGAGAATACAAACGAACAAAGTTCTGGAAAATCTGAGAAGAAGAAAGCCTATTGTGGAGTGGTATGAGGGTGCCTCGTTAAAACCTTTCGCTAGAAAATCTAATGGGACAAAACTAGCGAAAGGAAAAAGAGTACACACCTCATACCCAGCATAGGGCAAAAAGAATAGAGAGAGAGATTGCTCGGAGCAATAACAAGTCAGTGAATCGTCGAGCATCGCTGCACAATGGAGTAAAGCTTTGAATCTGGACCATAGCGAAGGCTTTGACACCTATCGCGAATAAGATGAGTAATAGTTATCCGAAGTTGAGCTGGTGTGTGCGCAGGTTTCCCTTGAATCTCGTTATTGCGTTCCCGCCAAAGATGGTAAAGAGAAGCCTGGAAGGCCATCTTTAAAAGAGTCATATCAACCAAGGTGAGGGAGCCTCGCCGTAATGATGCAAGAGTGAGTGACCAATCCGGATTGGGACGAGGTAGGAGCGTCCGGACTAAAGGCTCCCAGACAGTGTAGGAGAATGGGCATGCAAAAAAGAGATGGTCTCTAGTCTCCTCAGGTTCTCCACAAAGAACGCAGGGTTGAGTGTGACCCAACAAGCGCATCCTAGCTCCTGTAGATAACCTGTAATTCACAGCAAGCCAAGCAATAAAGGCATAACGAGGAATAGCTTGCGGAAACCATATCGAGGAGAACCACGGAACCCGATCCCCCTAAGACAGATCATATTCCATGTTGATTTTGCCGAGAATCTGTTCGCGTAAACCTCATTTTGTTGTCGCCATAATGGAGTATCGGGCGGCAGCAGCGGTTGGGGACATTGGTATTGGATAATGCGATCACGAAGCTCCCTGATATAGGGCACTCATGATGAACGAATGGACCAGCTATCCTGGGATACGGCATCGAGAACCGTAACATGCCGTGGAACACCCATCTCTCGTATGCCGGCATCACCTGTAAGAGAGTATAAAGGACCAAGTGGAGACCAATTATCAAATCAAAAAGAAGTGATAGAGCCGTTAGAAACACTCATCCTGAGGAATTGAGAAGCGAGAGGGCACAGAGTAATTTGTGCCACATCCAGGATCCACGGCTTGTGATCGAAGCGTCCCAGAAGGCTGGTAAAGAGACACCATATGAGAGAAAGGGCATTGACTGTGGAAGTGTCCTTTAGTCGGCGAATATCGAGACCGCCTTCCGCTTTAGGCCTGCAAACATCATTCCAACACAACTTGGACAAGGAATGGTTAGTGGCAGTACCGGACCATAGAAAATTACTACATAGACTATTAATCTGATGTAAGCAGCATTTCGGTAACCTGAAAGCCGATTGCCAAAAATTTACCATGCTAACAATAACCAAGGTAATAAGTTATAGGCGGCCCGCAAAAGATAAGAGCTTTGCGGACCACGAGGTGATCCGAGATCGCACACGATCAATATGTGGAGCATAATCGGCTGCAGTTAGCGATTTAGTAGTCAGAGGGAGACCCAAATAACGGACTGGTAGAGAGCCAATGGGGAGGTGAATGGAGTCAAGGAATTGTCGAAGTGGTGGTGTAGGGGAACCTAGAAAAAAAAGAGGATTTAGCAAGACTGACACGCAAACGTGAGGCTGAACCAAAGCGGTCCATGACTCGGAGAATACCCTTCAGCGAGCTTAGATTGCCATCTAAAAGACTAGAATGTCATCTGCAAAACTAAGATGGGTGAGACCAATGGAATGGTAATGAGGATGATAGCCAACAGAACCTGAGAGCACCGCAGAGTTAAGAATAGTAGATAGAACATTATTAGCAATAACATATAAATATGAAGAAAGAGCACAGCCCTGGCGAATGCCTCTACGGCTCGGGAAATAGCCGGCGGGCTCTCGGTTTACCATGATGGAGAATGAAGCTGTGGAGATACATGTATAAATCCAATGAATGAAACGGTCCGGGAATCCCATAACCTGCAAAACCGACACTAAGAAGCTCCAGTTAACGATATCGAAATCTTTTGAGATATCTAATTTCAGTGTGGCACGGGAAGAGGAGCATGGTTCATGGTAGTCTTTGACGACTTCCGTTTCCAATAGGACACTTTCCAAGAGTAACCGGTTTTGAACAAAGGCACTTTGATTTGGCTCGATGGTTGCCGGAAGGTGAACCTTGAGTCTATTAGCAAGTATCTTGGATATAAACTTGTAGATGACATTACAGCACGAGATGGGGCGATAATCTTTCATAGTTTGAGGATCATCACCTTTTGGTATGAGAGCCACCAGGGTGGCGTTGATACCTGAAGGGAGAAAACCAAACAGGAAAAAAGATTGAACCGTAATAATAAAATCAATACCGATGATAGGCCAAGCGGCCTTGAAGAACTCCGTAGTAAATCTATCAGGTCCAGGAGCTTTGTTAGAGGGCATAGAGAGGAGCGTTGAATGAATTTCTGAAGCCGAAACCGGGCTGACAAGAGCTTGAATTGCTTCAGGAGAGCAACGAAACGAGAGAAGGGAGTCAAGTTCCTGATGGGAAATGGGTGAGCTGGTAACCGATGCTTGCAAGAAGGATTTGAAGTGTGAAACCGCCTCTTGCTTGATCTCGCCAGAATCCGTGGTAAGATCTCCTGAGGGTAAGAGAAGACGGCGAATAGTGTTTCTCAAAACCCGGTTTTTGGAGACACGATGAAAGAAAGCTGTGTTCTGGTCCCCGTGAGCGAGCCATTTGATGCGGGATTTCTATTGGTAAATACGCTCCTCGGAAGACGCAAGGACCCGCCAATACTGGGCAGCATCTACCTCAGCTCGAAACCAGTTTTTCAGAGGGAGTGGAAAGGACTTGATGACGACAAAAGAGAAGGTGATCATAAGCAATGCGAGTACGAGAAGAAATATCACCAAAGTGAAAGGTATTAAGATGAAGGGGGATTTGAGGGTCTTGAGCTTCATGTGGAGTAACCGTAAAGCCACACGAGAGTGATGGATGGGCGCAGAGGAATCCCAGTGAGACCTGAGAAGAGGAAGAAACAAAGAATCATCAATCAAGAAATTATTAAACTTGAAAGGCTCTCGAATGGTGGCAGAGGAGGATGCAGAGTGAATAACGCATCGGGCATGATCAGAGACGCCATTCGCTTCAAAAACGGCATAGGCATGAGGGAAAGAGGAGGACCAGGTGTCATTAATCAGCTTCCGATCTAGCTTTTTAGCTATTGGATTATCACTTTGATGATTCCACCAGGTGAAACGGGGCCCAACATACTCTAAATCTGCTAAGTCACAATCACGAACGAACTCCTGAAACTGATTCATTCCTAGTTGACGATTACGTGATCCCATCCGAGAATGATCGGACACTGCAAGAACTTCGTTAAAATCCCCAAAAACAATCCAAGGGAATTCCCGAGAACCACATGAAAGGCGACTAGCTCGCAAGGAGTGCCATAACTGCGATCGCTCAGGCTGAAAATTAAAAGCATATACACAAGAGATTAGAAGAACCTCACCTGATAAAAGAGTAACAAGTAAAGAAATAAGTTGAGAAGTGATGAGAATAGGATTGATAACTATTCCCTCCTTCCAACAAACTCATATACGACCCAACCGGTGAGCGGAGTAATTATGGAGGAAACTCCACCCAGGGAGAGCAGATTGTACTACTTGAAGGAAATTGGTAGATTGAACGCGGGTTTCTAACAGAGACCCAAACTGCGTAGAATTTGATCAAATCCAATGACGGACGATTTCATGTTTCCAAGGTTGGTTAAAACCTCGGGTATTCCAAGCAAATAAATACATTGCATTAGTGTCTCCGATAGGAGACATGATTCGGTTTCTTTAAAGGGGTCTGCTTCGCTAACTTTCGAGAAGCCAACGCTGGGAGTGCTTGTTTAGTCTTAGAACGCTGAGTAAGTCTTGAAGAAATGGCTGCCCCGGGAGCGTCAAAAACATCCTGCTTGGAATTCGATATTTTTCCTTCTTCTTTATCGGCCTGTGCAACATCATCAAAGTCATGTTCATTAGCTAATGCAAAAAAACAAGAAGGAGAAAATTTAGGAGAAGAATGAGAAGGAGAGGCGGTTGTTTTCAATGGTGAAATGGTGTGGTTCTTGGACCCACGAACAACCATTTCCCAACCATCAATATTGTCCATGTTGGGAGGAGCCAAGTGAGCATCGGGTATGGTAGTAGGTTCGATGGTAGTTATAGTTATAGTGGGAGAGGAACTAGATGGTGTTATGATCTCAAGAGCCGTATCATTTAGTAAGACTTTGGAATGATTAGAATGTACTTTCGTAGCCACCATAGCATTGGAAACCCCTGCACAAGTAACATGAGCGTTAGTAGATGGACTTGTGTTAATTAAATCAATAACTAACTCAGAGAGGGGATTAGAAGAAGGAAGGGAATGATTTTGATCTGAGATAGTGGAGTCATGCTGAGGTGGAGACTTAGAATTGTCATCAGTGGCTAAAGTCTTTGACGGAGCCACATGTTGGTCTGGCAACGTCATATTTGGTTAAGCTTGGTGCGATGATTGTGCATTATTTCCTTCATGCGGTTTATCCTTTAACGTTGTTCCTTTAGTACAATCACTTGGCTTATGACCCCAAGAATGGCATTGGGTACCATAGGAAACCAAGGATAGGAAACAAGGATAGGTTGTGCAATATCGGTTAAGTGAATTTCCTCGGTGAGCTCTTTCTCAAAATTGACGATTATCATAACACGAGCTATATCCAAACGCATGCCACGTTTAGTAGTGATGATGTTTATGGGCTTCACCAACTATGTCTCCAAGGAACTTGAGGCCTTCCTTGGAGAAAAAAGAGTCGGGAACATTACAAAAATCAACCCACAACGGCATTGCGGTGAGGTCCAGTTTGCGGTTCATTCTAGTTGTTGTTCCAATGAAATAGCCAACTAAAAATTGTTCCAGAGAGGTAAAGAATCAGAGAGTAGCTGCGAAGGAACAGTCACCGAAGCAACACCATTAACGGCGTTGAACACCAAACAAGATGAAGGTATTGAACGTAAGTCAGAAGGGACCACAAGTGAGGCCCAGCGTGACGAAGAGGATGGAATAGTGGCTCATCCCTGCTGAGACGGCGACAATGCACCCATGAAGACGGGAGCCGTAACCGGCCAGAGCTTGCTTGTAGATTACGCAAAAAAGGAAAGACGGCCAAGACCTAATCGCCGAATTTTCTTTTTCAATATCTATTTTATTGAATATAATTTCATTACAATGTTTCCTAGAACTTACTCCGAGTAGCCTAATAGTTTATAATACCTTGGGTGGTTTTTTATAAATCTCACATGAATTGGAATCTTGGATTTTTTTGACAATATAGTCTAATAATTGTGTTCTAATTTTTATACACTATATCACTACAAGAAAGCACAGCTAAAAGTGACAGCAGGGGCTGACGGATGGGGCTCCGTAAGTAAAATTCATGATTGATATACTGACGAATATTTCTTGATGGAAAATTCTGTCAGCAATCCATCACATAGCAGTCAGTAAATTTTCTTGGTACAAAATAGTCGTTTTAAACCGTTTCCAATAGTTCTATTCGACTTTTGACGGACATATCCGTCAAGAATCCGTCACAAAAATGCATATAAAACGAGACCACTCCACCTTCATTCTTCACACATTCAACACTTATACCTTAAAAAAATATGTCTACTCCTCCTTATTTTCGATCATGGATTGATGGTGAAAGAATGAATCCACATATGAAGCTTTTGAACGATGAATATGCATGTGGTGTTATGGAGCTCATCGAATTAACATGTAGACAACCTCGAGCACAACATAGTCGTCAGTTAATATGTCCATGCTCTTTATGTCGTAATTCTCACAATATCAGGATATATTTAGTAAGGAATCACTTGTATATGAAAGCTTTTATGCCGAGTTATATGATTTGGTATTTACATGGAAAACAACAAGATATTGTTGCTAGTAGTAGCGATTTTGAACCATTGGCCGATATGGTAGTGGAACCTAGAATGGAACAAAATTATGGGGCACATACGGTTTAAATGATTAGTGACGTTTATAGAGAAAATATAGAGACAGTTCATGTTTTGTATGAAGAACCAAATTTAGAAGCACAACATTTTTTTAATATGTTAGACGCAGCAAATCAGCCATTATATAGTTGATGTAGAGATGGTCATTCGTCTTTATCATCTGCTAGTAGGTTGATGGGAATAAACACATATTATAATTTTTCTGAGGATGTCATTGACGCAATAGTCAAGTTTGTGAGAGATATCTTGGCAGAGGATAACAATGCTCCAATTTCATACTACGAGATACACAAACTTGTGTCGGGGCTTTGATTTCCGTATAAGGTTACTGACATGTGAATTGACAATTGTATGACTATTGGAGACGTGACAACACCCAGACGACTTGTGGATATTATCACAAACCAAAGTATAAGGATACAAGCGGTAGAGTTTCAATGTCTTACAAAATAATGTGGTATTTGCCACTAACAGATATGTTGAAGAAGTTGTATCATTTTGTGGTTTTGGCAAGGAAAAATGAATTAAAAATTTTGGCAACAAAACATAACTTCTCATTTTTGACAGAAAAAATATTATAGTGGAAAATTGTTATTATGCCGTATTTTGCGGCAAAACATAATGTAGGATGTTTTTGTGATAAATTATGGTCTGGTGCAAAATACTCGAACTGGTGGTTTTTATATAAGATTATAATTTTTTGTGTTATCTAGGAAAACGTGATTATGCAATATATGTTGGAAATATTATTATACATTATATTTTTTTTAAAAGGTTATTTCTACAATATAGAGGGAAAATCCTTTTAACTAACTCTCTCTTGATTTAATCAATATATTCTCTTTTATTCATTTGGTACACAAATGTTTCCGTTCAAAACTAATTTTTCTTTACACACATTATTCACTAGATAATCTAACGAAATCACAATACAAATACATACAATGATATAAAGCAACATTCATTTTTTAAAATAAAAGATATAATGGAGAATCGAATCATATATTATGGTCTAATAATAAAAAATTAAGCACGTTATTCACTACAATCGAATCATATATTATGGTCTCTTAGCTGATTTAGTCACATGTGTTAAGTATCCCAATAACGTTGTACCAATAATATATTTATATATATCAAAATGAATCAACCCCTGATTATGATGATTCTCTGTCTTGGGTTAGGTGTTGTGCTGATTCTCTGTCTTGAGTTAGGTGTTGTGCTTTTATGGCTTTTTCTTCCTCTAAATACAATACTCTATTTGTTACAATAATTTAGTATCTCGTTATTATTGTATTTGTTACAATTTGGTTTCTTATATTTTTCAAAGAATGGAAAAAAAAAAAAATACAATACTCTCGTTTTTGCCAAAAATTCAAAATCTTGTATTCCGGTCAGAAACACGAATATGCATTTTGCGGGCAAAACGGAAAAATAATATTTTTCCGCAAAACAATAAAATCATGTTTTGTCTCTTAAACTAGAATAATACATTTTTTGACCAAAATTTTAAGGTTTTTCAGGTTTTCAGCAAAACAAAAAAATTACATTTTCATGACAAACCACAAATTCAAATTATGTGGTAGATAATAATTTTTCAGTTTCTCACATAAACATCATTTTACGATTTTGGAAAGAAAACAAGAATTGACAATTTTCCATAAATTTATTTTATGTATTTGGTGAGAACAAGTATTTTACATTTTTGGAACAAAAGGTCATTTCTTAGTTTATACGAAAAATATGATTTGGGCATAAATACGTGATTATGCGGTATTTTAATAAATTATATAATGGAGAATCGAATCATATATTAAGGAGAATCGAATCATATATTATAGTCTAATAATAATACATTATTTTTCTAATAATTGTGTCCTATTTTTATATACTTCATATTTGTCTAGTCACAGGTGTTAAGTAGATGTTTACCAATAATATAACAATTTTTAAGCATATGTTGGTTAAATAACTATTCTATGAAATCATGAAATATATATGACATGTTGTAGTAGATGGATGCATGGGAAAGAAATAATTCAGAATCAATTTTCTAAGCATTTTTGCAACACTCAACTGTTGTAGTTTGATGACTTTACATCAGTGCTTAGATGAACGTTAAAATATTTGAATTTAAAATTTTTTAGCTATTTTAGATGATAAAAATGTGACTTCAGGTAATATCAACCACATTTCGTTTTTCACCAAAAAGAGTGGAATCTTTTTTCCATCAAAATCACGAAAAATTTCTTTTCATCATGAAAGAAAACGTTGTTTTCCACAAATTTTCCGAAAATCATTTTCCTATACAAAATGTGGAAACAAATTTTTCCGCTAAAAACAAGAAATTGTTTAAAAAAAAAACACGAAAACACGAAAACAAGGTTTCACTTTAAAGAACTTGAGAATCCATTTTTGCCAAAAATTTGGAAGCATGTTTTTACTCATGAAATACAAAAAGGAGATTTCTTGGCAGAACCCAAAAACACATTTTTCCACCAAGACATGAAAACAGGGGTTTCCACAAAAATATTGAATCACATTGTTCGGGAGAAAAATGCAAGATCTATTATTTTTCATAACACATAATTCATTTTTCTCCGAAAATACAAAAGTCTCGTTTTGGACAAAAATTCATAATCTCGTATTTATGTCAAAAAAAGAATATGCATTTTGTTGGCAAAACCAAAAACAATAATTTTCCGCCAAAATAATAAATCCATGTTTTCTCTCTAAAATTAGAAAAATTTATTTTTCCACCAAAATTTTAAATTTTTTCGTTTTTGATCAAAACAATAAAATCACATATTCACGAAAAGCAAAAAATCCTTTTATGTGGTAGAAAATGATCTTTAGTTTCTGATAGAAAAATGAATTTACGGTTTTGGAAAGAAAACAAGAATTTACAAATTTCCATCAATTTATTTTATGTATTTGGTGAGAAAAGGTGATTTTACATTTTTGGAAGAAAAAATTTCATTTCTTAGTTTATACGGAAAAAATTATTTGAGCATAAATAAGTCATTGTGCGATATTTTGGAAAAAAATATAATTTAGGCGATTTTCCAAAAAAATATGATTCTGTGAAAAAATTAGCTTTTTCGGTTTATCTGGAAGACGTGATCATGGAACTTTGGTGAAAAAATGATATCATGCAGTTTTAGTCAATAATTATAATTTTGTATTTTTGTTCAAAAAAATTTATTTCACAGTAACTAAAGGGAACTTTGTATTAATTTACAATTAAAACCAAATTTATGGTTTTAGAAACAAAACGTGATTATATAGTTTGGCATAAAATTGGCATTGCAGTGTTAATGAAAACCATGATTTTGAGATCTTTTTAGAAATACATTATTTCTTGGTTGAGAGAAAAAAGTGATTTTGTCATTTTTGGCATAGTGCATATAAATAATTGTTTTAAGTTTAAAAAACAAAATAAATTGCATCTAAATGTAATATCTAAACATCAAATTCAAATACCTAAACGAAGATCATTCAGATACGATATCCTAATTCTACATCTAGGGGATGTATTTGGATGTGTACAAGGATGCAGAAAAAAAACAAGATCTAAGTTTTATCTAATATTGCGAATATTGCTTCATATTTGGAATAGTTGGTGGATGTTATGAATCCCAAGCGGAAGGACTGCTCTAACACCTTCCTGACTGGCGACGAGAGTTCAAGGGTCTAAAGTTCGGAAGGTGTGTCTATGTTGCTAGTGATATTACTCGGTTTTAATGCATAATAGTGGGCATTTATGTTTGTTATTTTGCATTATTTCGAGTGTTTTCATTGCATATTTGGTAGAATTTCAATATTCTAGGTATTCGAGTCGATTCGGAGCAAAACGAAGCATTTTAGAAGTTTTCAGAGGCTTTCAGAAGTGCCAGAAGAAGTGCTCGATCGAGCACAACAAGGATCAATCGAGCAGATGGTTAATGAGTTACACGATCGAGCAACATAGTTGCTCGATCGAGCAAATGCTCCTGGAAAATTTCGAAGATGAAGATCGATCGGGAAAAGATGAAGTATCGAGCAAAAATGCGAGATTCTCGATCTAGCACAACCCCGGAGAAAGAATTGAAGTTTTCCAAAATTGAAAATCAAGTCCTCAAGCCTATCAAGTTTTCCATATTTTATTATTTTACCTTTTTAGCCTATAAATACAATGTGTTTTAGGCCTTTAGAACTTAAGATTTATTTTATTTCTGAGAGAATTACTGAGGGAGAAGAGATTCTGAAACTCTGTGTTTGGGAGAAGATTTCTGAACCCTTTTATTTATCAATATCTAATTTAAATATGCGTTCTTCTTTGATATTGTATTTTTTATGCTTTGCAATGCGTGAGTAGTTCCATAGTTAGGTTTTAGGGTTTCCCAAAAATTCAGGGTTTGATTGTTAGATTTATCATAAGGGATAATAATTGTTAGGTTCTTAGTCTAGACCTATTATTAATCCATGAATTAGAGTAGCTAACTAGTTCATTGATATTAGACTGATAAACACAAAGGGATTTGGTTTAGAAGTTGGATATGGTCTAGATGAATAAGTGATTTTGCTTGCGGGAGTATTGTCTTAATTTCTTATGAACAATTGAATCTGATCTGTAATGCATGTTATGTTATTTAAAAGACGGTGGGAGTTTGTCTCTGATAAGTTGAACATATGGTTTAATACTCAGGGAGGAGATTAAACCATCTCAGTCTTTCATGTTGAGAACTATTTTCAAAGAAAATCCATGCATGATAAATTGACTTTCAATCCTGATTACATGTGGTTTCCCTGATGCGTGACGCTTTTATTTTATAAGTTTTAAACCGTTTTAATTTACTGTTTTGATAACCATCAATCTTATTATTCTTGCTTTAGCCAGATTTGAATTGAAACTGAATCGTGTACAGTTCTGGTCTATGTGGATTCGATATCCTATCTTTGCTACATTAAAATGTTCTATGCAGTAATAGACTATGATTAAATTCTAGACCTATCAGAATTTTGGCGCCGTTTCCGGGGACCAATAGTGCTTTTTAAAGTTTTTATTAGAATCTCGTCGAAAGTTTTTATTTTCAGTACTCAACTCGTTCCTTTTTGCTTGTTTTGTTTTATTTTTACAGATGTATGATCAGAAGATCTGACAAATCCTCTGAATTGATAAGCCTCAGTAACTCAGAACTTGCAAGAATAGAACGTTCAAACCGGAAAGCAAAGAAAGACGCTAGCTCATCTAACTCAATGGCTGATAACGTTAATCAAATCATTCTGGTCGAACCCGAAGGTTAAGTCGATCCACCTGCTTTTGGACTCATTCAGCTGATTAACCAAGTGCCAGGTGGTGGTAACGGCAATCCAGTGCCACAAGGCCAACAAGAAGCAAACAACAACCAAGCTCCTCCAGGAAATCCAAATGCTCAGAACGTAGATGCAAGGAATTTTATCTTGTATGGAGATCCGGAGAAAGTCAATAGGAATCCCATCCAGCCCCCTCAACCTCAGCGAAGGGAATACCAATTCCGTATTTCGCTTGTTCAAATGATTCGTAACAACCAATTCAGTGGTTTACCTCACGAGCATCCAATGAATCATATTGACGTCGTTGAGGACATCTGCAGCACTATCAAACTCAATGGAGTAACCAGTGATTGCATGCATTGCAGTTTGTTCAGTCATTCTTTAGCTGACAAAGGACTTCGCTGGTTGGAGTCTCTACCTGTAGGATCTATAATAACATGGGATGACTGCAAGGCCAGGTTTATTAGTCAGTTCTTCACTATTACTAGGACTAATTCCTTAAGGAACAAGATCTCTGCTTTTGCTCAAACTTCTGTATAATCATTCTATGAATCTTGGGAACGATTCAAAGAGCTGCTTCGTGATTGTCCACATCACTGTTTCTCAGATGTAAACCTCCTCAATACCTTTTATAGAGGAATTGAATAGAAATATCAGTTGTCCTTAGATACAGCAAGCAATGGAGATTTCATGCAAAAACCCATTCCTGATGCTTATCGATTGATAGAGAATCTAGCAGTCAGTAATAGCAATCATTGCCCAAAGTTTGATCAACAAACAAAGGTTCTGGTAATAACTGCTAACTCAGAGATCTCAGAGCTAAAAGGAAAATTCTCAGAGATTAAATAACTAATCAATCAGCTTCTAAAAGGTCAAACTCAGAAACATGTTAGTGCTGTGGATGATTATGAAGTTAATTACTTTGCGGTTCAAGAACTGAACACTGGTGAAGTTGAGAAGAAAGTAAGTTACATCAATTCTCAAGGTCAAAGGGTGTACAATCAAGGTTATAATCAAGGATTTAACAAGACTTATCCCAACTTATTTTAGAGAAGCACTAATATTGAGAACCCCCAAGATCAACACTACCCACAGCAGCATAAATCTTTTGTGCCGAATTCTAATTCAGGCGGTTTTCCACAAACCTCTCAGCTTGTATTCCAACAAACCCAACCTCAACCAAGTAGTTCAGTTGAGATGATGTTTAAGCAACTACGGGAAGGACAACAACAGTTCCAAACTAATCCACTTAGAAAGCTTCACAAGATACAAGATCCATGGGAATTCTTAGTTCCTTGTTCGATCAATAGAGTGGAATTTATCGATTCTCTTTGTGATACTGGAGCTAATGTGAGCGTCATGTCCATGACTGTTGCAAAACAGTTGGGATTATCAGGGCTCCAACCATCTCATATGACTTTCACACTTGCTAACGATTCCATTGTTTCTTCTAGTGGTTTTATCCCGGACCTCTTGGTACAAGTTGGTGATTGCCTCGTCCCTATTGATTTCCACATATTGACAAGAAATGAGCATTCACATGAACCCTTGATTCTTGGAGGACCCTTTCTTGCAACCGTAGGAGCTGTTGTTGATTTACCCAAACGGCGAATATCTTTGAAAAACATCAAGAAACGGGTTTTCTATCCAGCGATTCCTTCAAAAGGGATCTTTAAGCTGGCTGTGATGAAAGAGGTAGAGGTGAAGAATGACGTTGCTATTGAACCGGATCCTAAGTGTGTACTTGCTGAAGTCTCAAAGAAAGAGCCTCCAATCTCAACAAGAAGTGGAAATCCTAAGGTTAAGGAGAAGGTGAAAGTAAAACCGAAGCAGATAAAGAAGGAATCTCAAGTAACTTTGATCCCTCAAGAAAAATTTGGGGATACCATTGAGTATAAGTTGAAAAGCAAAGGAATCTGAAAGCCTTTTTCAAAGTTTAGAGTCTTACTAACCCCAGAGTTCAAAGAAAAAGGGATTGATATTGCAAAGGATGTAATGGGTAAGGTTCTGAAGCTGAAGATGTTTGGATTTGGAGCTTGTTATGGAACATCGCTGGATGTTGATTCCATTCAAACTTAGAGGTAAGTACCGTCAAGCTAAGTGACGTTAAACAAAGCGATGAGTGGGAGGCAACCCACTATATTTAGAGTCTATTTAGTTGTTTTATATTTTTAGTCAGTCCTAATCTATTTATGTTTAGTTTTGAGTTTAAAGTGTTTCAGGTTATTACTGGTGAAAGTTTCTTCATGACATTCCGGGTTATCTCTACTATTATCATTATTCATCTTTCTCACTTGAATTGTTGGTTGAAAGATGATAGTAGGATTTTTCCGGGTCTCAATTCCTATTATACTATCATGTCGTTGTAGTGATAATAGGTGT
>OVBE01004817.1:7982-23020 GCA_900406425.1 Iberis pinnata | reverse complement strand
ATAAAGTTTTTGGTTAAAGGGATTTCTTTATTGTCTTGTGTGATATTAGAACTTTCACTCTCTTCTCGGCAAGTCACTTGATCTTGAAGACTTTATTGATCATATTCTTGATGGATTACCAGAGGAGTACCAGTCTGTTATTGAATATGTTAATAACAGAGATAACTCTATTTTTGTTGTCGATCTTCATGAGAAACTCCTCAATAAAGAAGCTGCAGTTCTTCGGTCCAATTCTGTTGCTGATCATCTCCCTGTCTCTGCTAATATGGCCAATCATCGATCAAAGGGCAATTGGCGTCGTAATAACACAGGTTCCTCTCATCAGATCTCTGCTCCAGTTCCCTCTCAATCTGCTCATGAACAGTACCCTACCAATAACAACAACAGCCGCCGTGGTTATCTTGGTAAATGTCAAGCTTGCGGCGTTTATGGACACAGTGCACAACGATTTCCACGTTTTCGTTTGACCCAATAGAATACAACAACTGCCAATGATGATGCTGTTAACAG
Organism: Iberis pinnata; assembly: GCA_900406425.1. NCBI lineage: Eukaryota > Viridiplantae > Streptophyta > Magnoliopsida > Brassicales > Brassicaceae > Iberis > Iberis pinnata. The sequence continues at coordinate 22,510 of OVBE01004817.1, read as the reverse complement.
TGACTCTCCCTCTTGGTTACTTGATAGCGGTGCTTCTCACCTTATTACATCTAACCTCGGTAACTTAGCTCTACATGATGCTTACACTGGAACGGATGATGTCACCATTGGTAATGGTACAGGTTTCAGGTTTGCACCTTACACACACTGGCTCGATGTCTTTACCTCCGTCTTCACACATTCAACTTGAAAAACGTTTTATGTGTTCCCAAGATGGCTAAGAACTTATTGTCTGTGTATCGCCTCTGTGTTGATAATAATGTTGCAGTTACATTTGATCCTTTGGATTTTCAGGTGATGGATCTAAAGTGGGAGGCTCATCTCACAACCGGCAAAATTAGAGAGGGAATGTATGAATGGCCGTAGTCCTCCTCCTTTCCCATTCAAGCCTTTTCCAGTTTCAAAACTTCTCTAAGTGATTGGCATCACCGTCTAGGCCATCCTCATTATGAATCTCTTAATCTCATTGGTATTCGTTTTTCTTTGCCTTCAAAGACTAAAAACTCTTTGATTTCTGTTTGCAATTCTTGTGCCATTAATAAGAGTCATCGTTTATCCTTTGCAACTTCAACAATTGTCTCATCAAAACCTTTAGTGTTTATATTCTCGGATGTATGGACCTCTACCATCATCTCTTTTGATAATTACAAGTATTATGTAATTTTTATAGATCACTACACTCGATACTCATGGCTTTATCCTTTGAAACGAAAATATGAAGTTCTTGAAGTTTTTACTCGATTCAAAGCTCTTGTTGAAAATAAATTTCAAACTCGCATAGTCAATTTTTATTCTGACATGATGGAGAATTTGTTGCTATAAAATCTTATCTTTCGGGGAATGGTATTTCACATTTGACTTCACCTCCCCACACACCACAACATAATGGTCTTTCCGAACGAATACATAGACATATTGTTGAAACTGGTCTTGCTATGCTTTCTCATGCTTCACTTCCTGTTTCTTTTTGGTCTTTTGCGTTTCTTGTGCGGTTTATCTCATTAATCGCATGCCTTCATCCTCTCTTGATTTCAAAACTCCATTTGAGACTTTATTTCATGATCAACCCAATTTTAACAAACTTCAAATCTTTGGATGTCTTTGTTATCTTTGTCTTCGTCCCTACACCACCAATAAATTGCAGCCACACTCTCAACCTTGTATCTTTTTGGGTTACTCACCGACGCAAAATGGTTATTTTTGCTTTGAACCAAAGGCTTCCCGTCTCTTTGTTTCTCGCCATGTTCACTTATGTGAACATGAATTTCCTTACAAACATATTGTCTCAAACACATCTTCATACTCCAATTCTCCTACTGCTTCGTCCATCTTCCCAATTTTCCCTTTGCTGCAGCCTGTACATTCATCTTTGACGCCACATCATCTGGCCTTTGATCCTTCACCGGCTCCGGGATCTCCGTCACCACAGCCTGCAGCTTCACCACCATTATTCCGCCGCAACTTGCACCTGCATCATTGACTCAACCCCTAAATGTTGATTCTCCTTCAAACCCGGCTCCCCCTCAACCAAGTGTTGTCTCCCCTGTTTCAGAATCTGTCCCTGCTCCGACAGATTCACTTCAACAGCCACAGCAAGTCAATGCTCATCGCATGACTACTCGGTCCAAGAACAACATTATAAAACCTGTTAATAAGCTTTCTTTGGTTGCAGATTTGTCTCTCTCCAGTGAACCTTCAACATATCTTCAGGCTCTTAAACATGATCAACGGAGAGTTGCCATGTCTGAAGAGTTTGATTCTTGTCTCCGAAACAACACATGGGAGCTGGTTCCATCTGATTTAGCTCCTAATGTTGTTGGTTGTCGCTGGGTTTTTCGTATAAAACTTCTTCCTTCAGGCCAGATTGATCGTTATAAGGCCCGTATTGTTGCCAAGGGCATTCACCAACGTCATGACATTGATTACTTTAAGACTTTCAGCCCTGTTGTAAAGCCAACAACAATTCGTCTTGCTCTTAGTCATGCTGTTTCTAATGGTTGGCCTCTTCGGAAATTAAACATTAACAATGCCTTCCTCCAAGGTCCTCTACTTGGAGACGTCTATATGGAACAACCTCCGGGTTTTGTTGATAAAGATCGACCAACATATATCTGCAAACTGAAGAAATCACTTTACGATCTCAAGCAAGCACCTCGAGCTTGGTACAATGCTCTCCGAAAGTTTCTCCAACAATCCGGATTTCAGAATTCTCATGCCGACACATCTCTGTTTCTGTTGTTCAGTAACAATGTCGTTATCTACTCTTTGTGTATGTGGATGACATAGTCATCACTGGTAACTCATCCTCTCATGTTCAGCGATTCATTGATATTCTTGCCTCCCGGTTTTCTCTCAAGGATTTAGGATCACTATCCTACTTTCTCGGTATTGAAGCTGCCAGAACTTCTTCAGGTCTTCTCCTCATAAAAACTAAGTACATTAATGATTTACTGAGTCATCTATCAATGCTTGATTCTAAGGCAATCTCCACGCCTCTCCAAGAGAACAAAATCTCACAATTAAAGGTTCAATGCTGGAAAATCCGACAGAATATCGAATGGTAATTGGGAGTCTTCAGTATCTTCTTCTTACACGTCCCGACATCGCCTTCGTTGTCAATAAACTGTCTCAATATATGCATAAACCGACAACTGGTCATTGGGTTGCTGCGAAGAGGGTCTTGCTTTATTTGAGTGGAACAAAAACCAAAGGCCTCTACTATTCAGCCATGAATTCACCGCAACTCCATGCCTTCTCCGACGCAGACTGGGCCGGTGATATAGATGACAAATTCTCCACAGGTGTGTCTCTTGTTTATAATGGCTCACAATTAATCTCTTGGTCGTCAAAGAAACAGAGGAGTGTTGCTCGCACTTCAACCGAGGCCGAGTATAAATTTGTCTCTGACACAACACCTGAACTTAAATGGATACAGTCTCTTCTCTGTGAGCTCCATATTCCGCTGTCCTTACCAACGGTAATCTATTGCGACAACGTCGGTGCGACGTATCTCTCTGCCAATCCCATCTTCCATTCGAGAATAAAACATGTAGCGGTTGATTATCACTTCATCGGCGATCTTATTCAAACAGGTCAGCTTCGAGTCTCTCACATATCAACGAAAGATCAATTAGCGGATGCTCTAACCAAACCGCTCTCATGCGTGAAATTCACCTATCTTATAAGCAAGATTGGTCTCAACAAGTGTAGTCCATCTTAAAGGGGCATGATAACATATCAATCACATTACCCTGTATCTACTTTCCTTACTCTGTACATTCCTTTTGTATCTCCTTAGGATTGATCTCTGCCTACATTATATAAGGCATGTAACTTCATGTTAATATAATTAAATTAGTTTATAGCCATATCTTCAGGATTCGCCTATTTTTAGAAGCTTTTTCATGTCCTTTTTACTCGAATCATTCTTGATTCCCTTTTTACGTTAAGATGTTGCTTCGTTAAGCAATTCCAGTGACATTGATGCTTTTTAGCTTGATACACAGTCTTGTGAACCAGTGAAACTCGTCAGATGACCAAATCAAAAAGAAGTACTTGGTTACCTTAATTAACGTTATCTTATTAGTTCCCGAACATACGTGAGTGCTCGCCGATAGTTCCCTAAAAGTGGATTCACATGAGCTCGATTCGAGTAAAAGATTAAAGTCTCGAAAGTCACTTAGAACTCTTTGATTAATAGCTTTCGTGTAGTAATCAGTCGTTTTAGCGTAATGCTTCTTCCCTTTCTCTATTCTCTAAATGGCAAACAGCTGTCATCTAGATAGCTAGGCGGTTATAAATCAATCTCAAAAACAAATTCATCGATTAAGCATTATTGTTTACCAACAAATCTATGGCTTCATCCTTCTTATGATGGTCAAATCCAGGCCCCTTCTCATGAGAAACATAAATCAGCCGAGGCAACTCGTGATTTTCTACATTAAGAACATCATTATCACAAGAAAACACGGAGACACTGACGGGCAAATCCATCGGTTTTTTGTCTATAAAGGGGTTAAACCGACGGATTATCGATCGATATTATCGATGTTTATAGATGGTCAGTTTTGAAAATCCGTCGATAATCTGTCGTTATTTCCAACGGATTATCGACAAAACATAACCAACGGTTAACCGACGATTTAATCCGTCATATTTTTTACCGTCGGTAATCCGTCGAAAATATCGATGGATTATGGACCGATTCTTTTAAAAAAATTAAAAAATTATCGACGGAATCATTAAAAAAATTAAAATACTATCGACAGATTCTGTAAAAATATTAAAAATATATCAACTAATTATCGATGGAAAACAAAAAAAAATTGTTTAAAAATTAAATTAAAATATATATATATNATATATATATATATATATATATATATATATATATACTAATTCATTTATATTTGAAATTAAAACAAAATTTAAAAAAATATATAAAATTAAAATAGAAATATTCATAAAAATTCTAAATATTCTTAAAATTCTAAAATTGTAATTATACAATACAATAAATATATGAATCTACCCAAGAAACGTCTCATAAACTCTTCCATCCTAGCTTGTGAAGCTCGCATCACCTCCATCTGAGCGTCGCGCTCTGCCTGCAAAGCCTTCATCTCTTCTATCTCCTTCGCTTGTGCATCCATTTTCTTCTCATTATCTCCATCTCTTCGTTCTTCCTTCTCAACTCCTCATAATGTTCCATTGCAGCTCGGGATCCTGGTCCTAGGAAGCAATAAGCGGCCATGTTCCCTAACCCGAACATCCGACCCATGGACTTCTTCGTAGTCTGAAAAAAGAAAACAATATTGTATTAGTATCAATAATATGCAATAATATGTTTAATTTAAATATTATTTACCTGAGACACTACTTCATATACCGTCTCCATGGGGATGTCGTTGCTTTTCCCTTGAGATGATTGAGTAGACCGGATCTCCTCGATATGTTTTCTAGAGGTCTCGAGAACCTCACGAGCCAGCGGATCTTGAACTTCTCCAATCTGTCTTGTTCGTGTGGAGATCTTCTATAATCTCAAGGGGCGACGGCTCGTCGCCGCTCTTAGCCCGCTCTTCAACAAATAAAAGTTTAAATGTTAGATAGTGTTAATCAAAACCAAAAAGTTACTAGATTCAAGTTTTAAATCATACCATATCAGACTGTGGGGTGAACGAACTCCTAGCACCAGTGTTGCTAGTCGACATCTCCCTACCGTCCCGCTCGCTACACCGGTTCTTTGAGTTATTCTATGACTTTTCTTTCGTCTCTTCTTTTTTCCAGTAAGCTATGAATGGAGTAAGGAGCTCTGCAGGCATGTGTTTGTGCTTCTATCCGTTCTTGTACCAAGTGTCCTTCCAAAAATACATGTGGTTAGTGTAAGCCCTCACCGCTTTAGACCTAAACTCTCTCCGCACTTCAGGGGCAATGGCAAGTCTCCAGTTGAAAAGTTGCTATATGATTTAAAGATATAATGTTAGTAATTATATTTTAAGTTAATATTTTAAAATTTTTCTTACCACGAAACAGTATAACCAAAATTCGTTCTCTTCCGTAGGCATGTCTGTAAACTTTCCATACGATTTCTCAAGAATATTGTGCATCAGTGACTTGATGCACTTCGTGATCCCGTTATCTGAAGCTGGAAATCACGTCGTCCCCTCCATGCCACTTGGATTCAAAAACGGCAACCGCTCACATCTCGGTTTGACCAAAAGCTCCTCTTAAGTCATCATCTGTGGGAGTTGATGGTGTGGACGTGGCTGCTCGGCAGGTGCATGAGATTTCGGCACCTGAGTGCCCAGAAGGTGTCGAGGAAGACCCCGATCTAGAGGAAGACCCCGCTACATTTCTCGGGTGTGGAATTGTCCTGATCCCATGGAATAAGAGAAATGACCATAATTACTGAAATTACAATTCTAATTCAATCAAACAATCATAAATCCACTAAACAATCCAAAATCCATCAAGAACATCAAATTTTCCCAAAATCTATAAAGTTTCTAAAAACCCAAAATTTCCTACAAATCCTAAACTAACCGTTCAAATCCAACTAAATTAACACAATAAGCCTAAAACTAGTTAGTATAACTTACAATGAGTTTCTTCCGGCTATTGTTAGTGAAAATCGAAGATTTGAAGCTTTTTCTCCCCTACAAATTGTTGTTCTTTGTGTAAAAATGGAGGAGGAAAAAGCTTCGGGTTTTTTTATTAATTTTCAAAAACCATCGATTTCTATAAAAAATTAAATTTCGCACCATTCCAATTATTTGGGAAAATGAAACACGGAAAAAATTTCGACGGATTGCATGTTGACTGTATCGACGAATTTTTGGAGGATCCGTCGATAATCCGTTGGTTTGTCAAAATATTTATGGTTTAGGGATTCATATAGGGTTTAGTTTAGGAATTCTCTCGTAAGCGTTATCGTAATGATAACACATTAAATGTTATAATGAATCGTAGTCGGACATAATTGATAACATGTTTTTTACGTATGAACTTTATTGTTTATCATCTTATAAGTTATAAAACACTTTCGCTTATAACATGTTTAGTGAAATGTCGTTAAAGTTATTTTGATTTATTTTTGTTTTATAGTATGAAACATGAATCAATCCATCATTTATAATCATGTATTTGAAAGATAACATTGAAACACGTGCTTAGGATCTCAAACCCCAAACCCCATATATACAAAAATCGATGAAATTCCACTATCCGTCGATAATCCATTAGTAAAATAAAAAAATAATTTTGCTAAATGTATATATAAGTAATAAAAGGATTTGATCATTTGGATTTTGGGGTTTAGGGTTTGATCTTTTATATTTTGGGGGTTTGAGGTTTGAACTTTTAGATTTTCCATTTTTTTAACACAAATTTTCAAATGATACAAACACCTACATTAATGATATATACTGAAATTATATATGTTTAGGGTTTGATTTTTATAAGTTACTAAATATTTTTTATAAACCGGTGCACTAAACTGATACAGTCTTCAAAAATAAAAATATGTTAAAAAAGAAAGGAAAATCGACAGATTTTCAAATACAAAAATAAAAAACTGCCGATTTTCCTTTTCTTTTAAACATATTTTTATCAATATATGTCAAAGGATACAAACAGCTACATTAATAATATATAGTGAAATTACATATGTTTATATGTTCAAAATGATTAAACACTTAAGATATATATATGTCAAAATATAAACTAAAAATATTCAAAAATATGCATTAAATTCCAAAATTTGTATCAATCTCATAAAAATATCTATCAAATACAAAAAAAAAACTATAAAAGTAGAAATACATAAAATGTTACATAAAATCTACTCAGACGATGATGAATAATATGATGGAGTAGAATATGTATCATCTTCAAATTTGTTACCGGACTCGTTGTTCACGTCATGTATATCGGTAGTTAAATTGCTGAATCCACTGAAGTCAACCACAAGATTGACTTCAATAGAAAGTTCAATCTCAGCTAGTAAAATGTTGTCAATTGGTTGTAATGGGCTATGCTCACAAACACCTTCTATAATTATCCTTGGATTTATTTTCGTTACCACTATCCCAGGATCGTTCCTAGCTGAAATGTCTAGGTACGTGATGTAAGATACCTTCAACACATCTCTTCTTTGTGAATAATGTAGTTGATCGTCGATAAGGATGATTTGGGGGCAAAAATCTTCGATGACAATCAAACCAACATGTTTTCCTTCCACTCGTCAGCTGGAATGAGTTGGTATCATTGTTACAATATGGACATGCTAGTCTCTCGTGAGTTGTCCATACTGATAACATATCATATGCTGGGAAATCGCTTATACTCCACATTAGAACCGCACACATCTTGAAATTTTGTTCTAGCGACACGTTATACACCTCCTCCCCAAACTCCCATAATGTGTTCAACTCATATATCAATGGCTGCAAAAATACGTCAAGCGCTCGTTTCGGATGTTAAGGCCCGTGTACATGAACAGAGAGAAATAGAAACTCCCGGTTCATACACAAAGATGGCGGCAAATTGTAAGGTGTCACGATGACTGGCCATAGATAATAATGTCTACCATGCTTTCCGAATGGGCTGAATCCACCTGTACTTTATCCGAGATACACATTTCTTCTCTCGCATGAAAACTCCGGATAAGTAGACTGAAAATAACGCCAAGCTTCGGCATCAGAAGGATGTGTAATCTCTTCATCAGATCTATGCTCAGCATGCCATCTCATTGCCATAATTGTTCTCTTAGACTGATACAATCTCTTTAGCCTATCTGTTAGTGGCATATACCACATCCTCTTGTAAGGCACTAAAACTCTACCGACTGTATCCTTATACTTGGTTTGCGGTAATATCGAAAAGTTGTCCGATTTTTTTCATGTCTCCAATGAATCATACAATTTTCGATCCACAAGTCTATAACCTGATACAGAAATCCAAGCCCAGAAACAAGTTTTCGTATCTCATAATATGAACCCGAGCATTATCATCCTCTGGCAAGATATCCTTCACAAAATTGGCTATTGCGTCAATTGCATCCTCAGGCAAATTATAGTCCGTCTTTATCCCCACCAACTTACTTGCAGATGATAAAGGAGAATGACCATCTCTACATACTCTATATAATGGCTCATTCACTGCGTCTAGCATATCAAAAAAACTGTCACGCTTCTAAATTAGGTGCTTCATTTAAAACTTGCGCCGACACTATATTTTCCCTATAAACGTCATTAACCATTTGAACCGTATGTTCCCCAAAATATATTTATGTTCTAGGTTCCTCTATCATATCGGCCAATTGTTTGCTACCGCTACTACCAGCAACAATATCTGGTCGTTCTCCATGTAAATACCAAATCATATAACTTGGCATAAAACAATTCATATATAAGTGATTCCATAATATATATATCCTGATATTGTGAGAATTCCTACATAAAGAACATGGACAAACTAACTTACGACTGTTTTTTTCCGAGGTTGTCGACATGCTAATTCCATGAACTCCATAACACCATTTGCATGTTCATAGTTCAAAAGCTTTGTTTCAGGATTCATTCTCTCACCATCTATCCATGATCGAAAATAAGAAGGAGTAGACATTTTATAAGTTTGTGAAGTTGTGGATTTGGGAATCAGAGGGGTGTTGATTTTATAGAATTACATCGATACCTATGAATATAGCCGTTTTGCAACAGCTAAAAACGGTCACATCTAAACGGGAAAATTTTGTCCCAAAAACCGACAGAAACTCGACGGATTTTTTCCCTCGGTAATATTCCGTTGGGTTTTCGTTGGTTTTTATCGACGAATTTAGGCCGTCGATAAATTACCGACGGATTATTTTTCTGTCGATTTTCCATCGATATTATCGACGGATTTAAATCTGTCGGTTTCTCCGGTCATAATTTGGCATGTTTTCTTTTAGTGTATATCCAAGGTAGTCCTTTTAACAGATTAAGCCTCAAAAGTATCTCACGTTATAACAAAATGAAATTGTAAACGCCTCAAAAGTATCTCACTTGGATCAAGCCGAGATGATGACATACGTTATTATTGGGCCAAGGAGTGTCGTATTGCATACTCTAGCATTCTTCAGGCACTTTATGTGAAACTAAAGCATTGGTCTTAATCTTGAGCTCTTCATAATCTTTCTGAACCAAGAAAACAATTAGGAAATGTTCTTCAATTAACAGAACTAAATTTTCTTAGTTGATTTATACATAAAGAAGTAAGAATGAAAAAACCTTTATAGCTCGGAGTTCTCTAAAAAATGCAGGACAAATTTTATTCCTCAAATAATGATATTTTGTGGCAAAAATATCATTAGAGAGGTTGAGGCTAGATATTGTATTTCATGCAGAAAGGGATCTATTTCCTTGTAAACTCTATTGATTCTGAAAGTGCTTAGTATTTGGAGAATTGAACGTTTCGTCTTCTTCCCAGAGGAACTTCTTTTATTTAAAAATCTTTAATCATTGATTGCTTTATGGTCAAAACTCTTCAATTACTAATTTATTTCTTAAAATTTTGGCTAGCTTTTGTGGCATCATTCTATAGGAAGTTTGATGTTCAGATCGAGTGATTAATATTCCCGTAAAAGCTTTCACGAGAAAATTAATAACTCAATCTGAACATCAAACCGCACTAGTCGTATCACAACGAAACAAACTAACCAAGCCGCAATACTTTCGAAAGATCTTAAGGAATATGTTTTGGAAGAACCGGATAACAATCATTAAATAGCTAAGCGGTTATCTATGCACTCTTTTTTCCAAAGTCAACAAGGTTTTGTCCCATCAAGTTTTCCTATCACTAAGGTCTTAGCGAGGCAAGATAATTCGCCTACGTCCAATGTTGGGGGTCAAAACTAGCGTACTAAAAATTAATGTCTCAGAAATACAAAAGACCTCGATAGCTACGTTTCGGAACAACAAAAAGTAATTAAAAATCTTTGGACAAACACTTTAGTTCCGAATCATGTTTACGGAAAAATGAAAACGCATAAGCTGAACAACAGACGTTCAGCTCGCTAGTTGGCGAGCTGACTTCATCTCAAATCTTCCATCTCTCGTTTCGTATCATTCTGAGCTTCCGTTAGAATTTTGCAGTAAAAACCGTAAAACTCGTTCTTATCGTATAAGTCCCGAATTAATCATATAAACGCTTTCAATTATCCTAAACACTGAAGTTACCTTAGCTATATGATTATCTCCTATGACATATGAAAGAATCATGAAATCTTTTCGTATGAAATTAATCGTATAAAATGATAATGGTTAACCGAAACACCAAGGATTATCTTAATTATACAATTAAAATCATCATTCTTCGGAGCAGTCATAAGGACGCGTCAGTAGTTATCCATCATATGAAATGATAACAAAAAACTTAAACACCAGCGTTAACTCTCTTATACGGTCGATATTATTTCCTTGCAAGGTTTCTATCGTATCGTATTATGAAAGGCCGGTTCTCCGATAAGAATCATAAAAATTGCCTAAACCTTAAAACAGCCCAACAAGGCCTAAAACACGATAACAGCCCACTTACGATTCTAGAAGAGAATTTGGACCCAGCGCAATCACGGTCGAAACTTCTCCTGCAAGCCATGAAGAAATGGAAGAAATCCGGAAAATGAAGATTTCCGTAGAAGAATAAACTCGAAAAAGAAGATTTATGCGAAAGAATGGTATACGGAAAAGAAAGACGGACCGAACCTAAAGTCTATATAAGAGAGAGGCGAAGAGGAATAGTACATACGCATTCAATTCTCCACAACAAAATACTTAGAGCATTAGGGTTATTTTCCGATTTTGTTTATGAGCTGCGACTCCACTAGGTTACTAGTCTTAGGTTATTCGTACTACGGAACTCGCCAACAGCTCGCGGAGCCTAGGCTTACCACTTGTTGTAAAACGCTCATACGACTTAGAATATGACTTCTATTTTGCTCTTCTTATTCTTAATTTCGTATTTTTATTATTGGTCACTGTGTTCTAATCTCGTACTAGTTTGACTCATAGAATTTCGGGATCTCTAGGAAAATTAGGGTTTCTTGGCTTTTAAATCCTTCTTCAACACACGTAGTTCAAAGGAATTCTTGCCTTGATTTTCCAAGAGTCGCTTCAACAATTGCTAAGTTTGGTCTTCCATAGACTAGAAGAGTAGGCATTGCCTTGAACCGAAGCTTGTTGATTGACTGAGTTGTTGTAGAAACCAGGAGGTTTGTTGGATGTATTCAGGCTTTGAAAACCACCTTGATTGTTGTATTGATGCTTGGGTTGGAAACCTCCTTGGTTGTTCGGTTTTTGTGAAGGGTAGGATTGGTTTTGTGGATCTACGACGTTGGTGTTTTGATAAGAGAGGCTAGGAAGTTATTGGTAGTTTTTGTAACCTTGTTGATAACCTTGTTTACTAACATAGTTCATCTCTTCTTGGCATACATCTTTTTGAACCTCTTCTTCTACATCTTCGACATAGTTGTCCGTTCCTTGGTTGGAGTGGAAAAATTGTCAATCTTCTCATGAAGTGGCTTAATGTCTTTCTTATAGTGGTCCTCTCTACCTCCACCACTATCTCTAACTGTTCTATCATACTCCTCACCATAATTGTTGTCACTTTAAGAAAGATAGTTAACTAACAACATCCCGTCGTGCTTAGTTTGACTAAGGAAGTTTCCTTAGAGAAACCATGATGTGGACACTCTTTGTACAAAACCTAATATCTTGTTCCTTAGCCTAGCAATTTTTGTAACTAAGAACAACTAGGAGAGAAAAACATTTTTTCAAGCATCCCATGTTTCGATGGAAGTCTTGAGGAAGATTCTTCTTCCACGTGTGAGCTTTTGATAGTAGGATTTTTGAGGTCCTACTAGGTATTAATTATCCATCGTTGTAGTATAGATGGGTTGTCAATCCAATCAGGAATGTACTAAATAATCTGAATGAGATGGATGCTTTAAAATCAAGCTAAGTGTTAAAATGGGGTGGTTTTTGCTAAAAGATCCAAAGTGCAATGAACATAAAATGCATAAACATAAAAAGAAGCATAAAAGACTCAAATGTAAAACAGAGTAAAAGCAAATAAGGTGAAAGATGCAAGTAATGTAAAGCAATTCCTGAGAACAAAGGGTAATTGACTAAGGATCCATCCTGGGCTACCTAAGTACCTAACATACCTCATACAATGAGCTAACCCCTAGACAGTAGCAACATAAGCAACCAATTCCAATTCCTTGGCAATCAATCTCAAGAAAAGCAGTCACAGACTCAACTACCGTCATAGACAGTGACTACCTAGCAGGCATGAACAACAACTACTATAGTCAATAAGCTTCCCAAACATCTAATGCCTTAGAAGGGGAAAATGAATCTCTGAAATCACCTAGGTCCGGACACCTTCAATGACTCACCTTGCGGTGTTGAAGGGCCTAATGGCGGGTTTTCAGTCCCTTCCAGGTAGAAATACAATCAGCATTACGAGCAGGTGAAACATAAGAGATTTAAGAACAAACAACTCATGTACTAAGGTACACCAGAACATCAACCCTAGTCTACCCCATCCTTAGGAACTTAGTGGACTACTCACTACTCATGGGAGTCGAAGCAAAGAAAACAGAGAGCATAACCTTAAAGCTAAACAGGAATATCTAAGCTTGAACAGATGAAGAACAGCAAGAACACAAACCCAGAAATGAAGAACAGCAATGAAACAGTAAAACAGAGATGAAGAACAAACTTAAAAAAGAAGATTAAAGCTTAAAACGAAAATAGAGATGCACAACCTAAACAACAACCTAAAGCTAAGCAAGAAATTAAAGGAAAAACAATAGATTAACTTAAAACTTGAAAGAAATATGTTTTTTACACCACGAACATGAAGAACAACAAAGAAAAATAAAACCTAAGACTAAAACCTAAAAAGGAAAGAAAAACTAAGCTTGTTGCAAATGGAGTCGAATTAGAGATTTTATAGTGTTCAGAGAAAAGCCATATTTCGCACTAAAGACAAAAAGCTAATCATCGTCTTGGATCTTGGGCCTTGGTTCAGGTGCTATCCGGATTTGAGTTGGTCGGGTCGTAGCGTGTTTGTCTTCTAGTTGGTAAGTGCGTGATCGATCTGAGCTGGGGACGCTTGACTGAGATCGATCCATCCTGAGAAGCGTATGAGAGTGGGATCAATCCAGGCATTGAGTACCTGAGATCGATCCAGACAAGTGTGGGATCGATCTTGCCTTGCTTCCTTCTTAGTCTTGATTCAATTCCATGCACTTCCTTAGCTTCGTCTGAGACTTAACAAATTTCCTTGAAAGAGAGAGAGAGAGAGATCGATCCAGGTAAAGGTGGAGATCGATCCATGCTGAGATGGGATCGATTTGTGATCGATCTGAGATTGATCTGAAGAGGGTGCGGGATCGATCTGGATAGAGTGCAGATCGATCCAGAAGCTTGGTGTTGGGATCAATCTGGACTTGATGCAGGATTGCTTGAGATCAATCCATGCTTTTGTTGGGATCGATACAGGTAGGTGCCAGCCCATTCCACGCTAAGTGATGCTCCATTCAATGTTAAGTGCTGCTTTTCTGAAATCTCACAAATCCTTCTCGAAAACTCCTGAAAGTCTTGAAAAATCTCCAAGATGCGTGCATATGCAAATTCTAATGCAAAAGTTCTAAGAATTATAAACTTACTAAAATCAACCATAAATGTGATGTATGCACGCTCTTAGACCTCATAATTGATGCTAATTGATATGTAAAATCCATGAAAATTCAGAGTCATCAACACCCCCAAACTAAATCCTTGCTTGCCCTCAAGCAAGTAATTCAGAAGTCTGGGAGTGAGGTTTGAAGGTGGGAACTCAGAACCAAAACATGCTGTAAACGCAGGTAATGTTAATGTCCTGGTTACTAGTTATAGAATGCAATCCTAAGTTCATCCTACTTAAGAACTGTAGCCATACTCATCACAGTTCATCACAGACCAATTCCAACTTCCACAATGCAT
>OVBE01004816.1:0-23022 GCA_900406425.1 Iberis pinnata | reverse complement strand
GGCCTTTTATAGCGTTAATCGTGTGCTATCAATGAGACTTTTTCTTGTAGTGTTTGTGTGATTATTCTCTTTTGTGTGCATGTATCGCACGATTTCTTAGTCGTATAATCATATGATCTTTAGACTACGACAGATCATGCTATTGTTCAATTGCATATACTTTTTTGTCGATTGTTCAATTGCGTATACAGATTTTGCAAGTTATCTAAAATTCAATAACTATGTTCAAAAAATGGGAATTAGCGCAGCTAATCAAGATGATATGTATCCTAAATTTAGGAACGTCCTGAAATTTTAATATGACTATTTTCTAAAATGAAGAAGGTGGATCGATTTTTAAAATAATTTTTTTTAATGAATAGACTGCAAGCTCGTGTTATAGAATATAAGACTTGTATTATTATTAACAATAGAATGTACAATATATATGAGCGAGACATGTACATATATGGAATGATATAAATCACATAGATAATAATATGAGAATAAGGTAACGATATATATATTCATAATATGCTCTCTCAAGATGGAGTAGCTTGAGAAACTCCAATCTTGGATGAGAGTGTTGTGAAAGGAGCTCGAGGTAGAGGCTTGGTCAATGCATCGGCGAGTTGGTCTTTGGTGGAAACATGAACGACTCGTAGCGTTCCATTCTGAATTTGATTCCGGATAAAATGATAGTCTAAAGCCAAATGCTTCATTCGGGAGTGGAAAACAGGATTCGCACACAAATACGTCGCCCCTACAGTATCACAGTAAATGGTGGGAATTCCCGGAACTCGGATCCCAAGCTCAAACAGTAAAGAACAAATCCAACTTAACTCGGCGGAGGTATTAGCAACAGAACGGTATTCAGCTTCTGTTGAAGAACGGGCTACACCTCTTTGTTTCTTTGATGTCCATGAAATGGGATGCTTCCCAAGATAGATAACATATGCATTGGTGGAGACAAAATCATCCGTGTCACCCGCCCAATCTGCATCAGAAAAACCATGTAGGCGTGGGGGATTAGAAGGGCTGTAAAAGAGACCATGGTTCGATGTCCCGGAAAGATAGCGAAGGAGACGCTTTGTAGCAAGCCAATGAGCATCTGTTGGAGCATGCATAAATTGAGAAAGACGGTTAACAGCATAACAAATATCAGGTCTCGTAAAGGACAAGTATTGGATACTACCTATGGTGGCACGGAATTCGGTTGGATCCGCAAGACGTTGAACAGTACGGAGGGAGAGTCTGGGATGAGTAGCCATAGGAGTGGTGACTGGTTTTGCCCCGAGCATATTGCACCGTGTAAGTAAGTCGGTAATATACCGTCTTTGAGTGAGGTACAAACCATCTGAAGTGCGAGAAGCTTCAATACCAAGGAAATAGTGTAAATCCTCCGGATTCTTAACCGAGAACCGAGAGGCAAGTGACTGTAAGGTGGCTTGGAGAAGCCGAGAATCATTCCCAGTTACAAGAATGTCGTCGACATAAATGAGTATATAGAGCCGAGAGTTACCAGTCTTGTAAATAAACAAAGAAGCATCGGCATGAGAATTAATGAAACCAGATTGAATAAGGAAGTGACGAAGCTCATTATACCAAGCTCGAGGGGCTTGTTTGAGACCGTAGAGAGCTTTATGAAGACGGCAGACATAGGACGGATGAGTAGCATCAATAAAACTCGGCGGTTGCGTGACATAAACTTCGTCGGATAAATGCCCCTGAAGAAAAGCATTATAATCAACATCAAGTTGTTTAATGGGCCAAGAATTACTCACAGCAAGATCAAGAACAACATGAATCGTAGTGGATTTGATAACCGGGCTGAACGTTTCAGTGTAATCGATACCCGATTGTTGAGTGTAGCCTTTGGCGACAAGGCGCGCTTTGTAACGGTTTATAGAACCATTGGGATTATATATGATTGTATAAATCCAGCGACAACCAATAACATTCTGGTGAGAAGAGGGTGGGACCAAGGAATAGGTGCCATTACTGATGAGGGAGTTGAACTCGGCAGACATGGCGGCTCTCCAATTCGGATCAGCCATAGCTTGGGTGATAGTTTTTGGAATAATGGTGTTGGTGGTTGGGTTGGCTAGGTAGGCATATTTGGAGTTAGGTTTGGTAATGCCGCGTTTGGCACGGGTGAGCATAGGGTGGTCGTTGTGAGGTAGGTCTGGTGAAACAGAGGGTGAGGAAGAAACAGGGGAATTAGATGTAGGAGGGGTGGGTGATGTTTGGGTTATTGAGCTTCGAGAAATAGGGGAATCAGGTGGATAATTAGGTGATAAGTGGATTGGGCTTGGGTTTGTATTAGAAGGAGTAGGATGGGTTTCTGTTTCTTGGGCTTGAAAATGGGCCTGCAATAAAGAGTGAAATGGAGAAGGTACCTGATTCGCTGTAGATGAAGATAACGATGCAGTTGAAGAAATCCCAGGCGCCGACAAGTCAGGCGAAAGCGATGAAGAGGGGAGCACCGGAGTTACGAGTGGCACGGGAATCGAAGTATGTGGTGGCAGCCATGTGGTCGGAGTATCAAGAGAATTGGAAAAAGAAGATGAGTTAGAAGAGAAAATTTCAGAGGCAGGAAAGACATGTTCACGAAGTCGAACACGTCTGGAAATGTAGAGACGATTTATGGTTGGTTCCAAGCAAAGATAAGCACTCTGGGAGAGAGAGTAACCAAGAAAAATGCATGAAGCAGAGCGAAGCTGAAGTTTATGATCTCGATAAGGTCTCAGCCAAGGGAAACACTCACAGCCGAAATTTTGTAATTTGTGATAATTTGGCTGAGATTGAAAGAGGAGATGATAGGGAGAAGACAGAGACAGAGTAGGAGTTGGCATACGGTTTATTAAATAAACCGCACACGCAAAAGCATAAGTCCAGTAAGTGGATGGGATTTTAGCTTGGTGAAGAAGGGTGAGTCCGGTTTCAACAACGTGACAGTGACGTCTTTCAGATAAACCGTTGTGTTCCGGAGTGTGAGGAGGGGTTGTAAGGTGCGTTATGCCAGAGGTAGCAAGAAAATCCCGGAGAGCCACAAATTCGCCACTGTTGTCGGTGTAAAAGGTACGGATTCGTTGCTTGAACCGAGTTTCAGCCAGAATTTTAAAACGAGTGAATGTATCTTTGACATGTGATTTTAATTTTAGAGGATAGAGCCACATGTATCTGGTATAATGGTCAACAAGAAGAAGATAATGTTTAAAACCATCAACAGAGGTTAGTGGAGCAGTCCAGAGATCAGAATAAAGGATTTCTAGAGGATGAGTGGAGGTAATAGTGGTTTGAGAGAATGAAAGTTTATGACTTTTATTAATATGGCAATCAACAAAAGAAACTGATTTTGAAAATTCATTGGAAAAAGGCAGAGAAAATGAAATAAGAATAGTTTTCAGAATTTGAGAAGAGGGATGACCAAGTTTCGAATGCCAAGCTTCAAGAGATGCTTTGACAGTAGGAGTAGCATAAAAAGTCTGGATAGAGGAAAGTGACCACTCATATAACTCCTTATTGGTACCTTGGAGTAACCGTGCCCCCGACTTCAAATCTTTCACCTGAAATGAGGCAGGGAAAAATTCAACAGAAACGTTATTAGCACTACAGAGACGGTATACAAATATTAAGTTTTTTCTGGACATTGGGGACATGAAGAACATTAGCTAAGGTTAAAGTTTTAATAATAGAAGGGAGAAATTTGGAACCAGTGTGAGTAATAGGGACTGTACTACCATCAGCCATGGTGACCTCTTCACCGCCATTATACGGGTGATGGAGAGATAAATTAGAGAGATCGATAGTGATATGGTGCGTAGCACCGCTGTCAACAATCTACGGCGTTGGAGAACCCGTGGTAGCAAGATTAGCTCCAGGATTCCATGAAGCCGAAGTCGGAGTCGGCAAAAGGGGACGTTAAGAGGTTTGTTGGAGAGCCATTAGTTGGAAGCAACGACGAGCCGTATGTCTCTGTTGACCGCAGAACTGACATTTGCCTTGATAAGTTTTTGCAGGACGTTGATGATTGAAGGAAGGGTTGTGCCATGGAGAGGAGGGCCTCAGTTTAGACATCTGACGAGACCGAGAATTGGCATAATTTGTGGAGACAGGAAGAATAGGAGCAAGAGAGGTGAGAAGCTTTGCTTCATGATTTAACAATTTCTCATGATCTAGCACTTTACCGAGAAGACCCAATTGATCAAACCGATCTGTGAGGCCTTGAAGGTATTCATTGATAGTCTTTGTGTCTTTAGACCAGGCTTTGAGTTGATTCTGAAGTTGCTTAATATGTCCACGACTAGGTTTAGCGTAGGTGGACTCAAGGATGGACCAAACTTGAGCAGAAGTTGGTGCCATCGAGACAAGGGGTTGGATTGAAGGTGAGATCACACCAAGGAGGCCACTGAATATGAGCTGATCCTATCTTTTCCAGAGAATGTATTCAGGGTTTGAGGAGCTAACTCCATCAGCAGTGAGAGTAACGGCAGGAGTGATAGTGGAGATATCAAGGTATGAAGCTAAATCATAGCCATTGAGAAGGGCTTTAACCTGTCTGCTCCAGAAAATGTAGTTGAGGGAGGTAAGTTTTGTGATATTCGACATATTGATATTGAGAAGAGAAACTCCATTGACTTGAACAGTTTCTGCAGAAGTGGTGGACATGATGAGAAAAGAAGTGAACAGAGAGGAGAAATGAATAGAGAACGAAAGAGAAATAAGGACGGCTAGGAAAAGAAAATTAGGTTTTCCTACTCTGATACCATATACTCCCTTCGTTCCTGAAAGGAGGATGTTTTGGAGTTTTTACGTAGATTAAGAAAACCAATTTTTTCTTTACTTTATGCCTTACTTTTAAAGTGTTTACACCTAAAACATCATCCTTTTAGAAACAAAACTAAATTCTAAAACATCCTCCTTTCAGGAACGGAGGTAGTAGAATATAAGACTTGTATTATTATTAACAATAGAATGTACAATATATATGAGTGAGACATGTACAGATATGGAAGGATATAAATCACAGAGATAATAATATGAGAATAAGGTAACGATATATATATTCATAATACGTGTTTGGTAAACTTGGCTTCAAAACCATCCCCGCCTAAATTTGGATAAAGAATTGCAGAAATCAATATTCATCCAAATTTTTTTCCCACCAATATTCATCCAAATCTAGCCTATCTTTTCAATATTTTTGATTAACGAAAAATTTACCTATTTTATTTAAAATAAATAACTATGATATACTGAATCAAAAATAGATATAGAATAGTCTTAAAAATACCACAAAATGTATCAATACTACATATTTTCAATTATTCTACAAAACTAGATTCTTTGTCCGCGCTACGCACGGTATGTCTTTATTTTTTGTTTGTTTTTCATTATCATCAAAATGTTATTGTAGCATTAAATAAGATATTCAATTAATTTTCATAACTTGAGTTATTTTAGTGACATTTTAAGTTTAAGTTAAAAAAAGTGATTTACAATTTCATGTAATAGTTTTGAAAGGTGAGTTTGTTTTGAATTTTTAAGATTTGCTTTAAGAATATGGAGTATATTAGGTATTGTATCAATACTTCTTTATTTTATTTGAAATGGGTTGTAAAATTATTATTTTTTCATTTAAGTTGAATGATTAGTTACTTATTCTTTTTATATATTGCTTTATGTTTTTTTTATTTTTAATCTGTTATTTTGTTTTAGTTGCTTAAAATTTAATATATTTTTGTGTAGGTTAAGTTGTTGGTTGATTATATATTATTGACTGTGATGTTATGTTTAAAGTTTTAAATAATTGTTTCAAGTGTTTGATTATTTATCTCTAAGGATCATTTTTTTATCTGTTAATTTTAGATCCATGGTATTGATATTAATTTTATTGATTATTTTATATTATAGTTTGTTATTTCTAGTTTTAATTAAGTTATATGACTATTTTTTAATGTTTTTATTTATTTTTTAATTTATTTTTTGTCTATTTAGTTTTTGATATTGATTGGAACACTTAAAAATTTCAGATTTCACGACCGCATTACTGTTTCCCACTATGTTTATTTTCGATGTAGTGAAGAACCATCTACCCCAAACAGACTGGACTCGGCTCATATCTCTCGATTTTCCTCTTGAAAGCGGGACCTTTAGTGAGACCAATAATTCTTGCATTTCATAGTGATAAATTTACAATGCTCTTACATATGCTTTCTTCATGTGGCATGATAAATTCGGTAGAACCTTTTAACAAATAAGTAAAAAAAGAAATCGTCTACAAATACACATAAGACAAAAAAACACTACAAGTTATATCATGGCAGGGTCCCTTAAAGCCAAAGAGAATCAGGTGAACCAAGAAGGCAATGTAGGGTTCGATAAAAATAATTCACCGTTCAAATAGTTACGGTTTCCTTCCTAAGAGAGAACCATTGTCCAACTTGAACCTGAGCACCCTTCAATTCAATGAACTAAGGTTTCATATGTGAAAAAACTTTTTCAGGCCCAGGGATAGATATAGCGGTAACCATCAAGTTGTAACAAACTAAGAATATTGGTATGTACAAGTCTGCTATACAGCTGAAAAAGAAACATAACGAAGAGGAGACTCTGGTTGTTGATGTAGTTAGTTTATAATATCTGTTCGAGAGAACAGGTTAAAAGATACTTCAAACAAAGAATTAGTTTACAGTAGTTATATCATTGTTATTAGTCAAAATAATAGCTATCATTACCAACTTCAGCTTTTGTCGCTACTCTCAAAGATATGCATTTCCTAATCATAACCAATATAAAAGCAACATATGTAAATGGTTAACCTTATTATAATTTGAAGATGTGTGCCAAATGTTAGTTGTGTAAAACAAACATGTTAATCTTCTCATTAACATTAAAAAAAACTTCAGCAAATAAGGAGTGTTTATAGGAACCCTCACAAGTAGTGGAGCGAAGAAGTTGACACTTTTCTCATGAACATTTTTCGTTTTTTCACACAATGATTCAAGAAAAGAGGAGTCTCATGTTGTGATAATTAAAATTCAATCCAGAAAAATTTCAACTATTTTATTTACCTGATCTTTATGCTCTTAGGGGAATGCTGATTTACAACTTTTCTTCACTTCATCTGAAATTTCTTCAGCATATATAAAGCCACCTTTGCCAATATAAAAATTCAAATTTCAGAAAACTATAGACTCTTCAAAGAAACCGAACCTAGTTTCTTGGATATCATTTATATCTAATGGTTTCAAGTTTTCTGTGGTATTATATACCTGAGAAAGTTGGATGGATGGTCTCAAAGAACTCCTTTTGCAATTAGTGATAGACTACCACCATTTTTTTCTAGTAGAAACATTTCATTGATCTTAAAGAAGCTCAATACAGTATAAAAATCTCAAAAGAATTGAGATCTAAAAGTGCTCAATTTCATTGAAAACTCCAGTCAAAACTCATAAACTCAAAGCCACAGAGTCAGTAAACATGCTGCATCAAATATGTATTAAAACCCGTTGAAAGAATGAAGAAATATGTATTAAGCTCAAAACTTATGAACGAAAACCCAAGCAGATTTGAGAGTATAGAAGTGAGTCACTCTTATGAGTTCTATGCTAAGACATCAAAGTACTTTTTATGAATGGCTCAAGAAATTTTTTGTAAACTAACGCGAATCACGAAGAAGCCTAGTTAGCTTAGAGTCTCTTGTCGGTATATGAGAACTGCCCTCAGCTAATGCATTTATGCATTTTCCAAGAGATGTAAGTGGAAGGTTAATGAATTTTGCCTCTTCAATCAAGTAGCCGTCAGTGCTTTCCAACAAGGTATAACTCACCATAACAACTTGACAGAGGATAAATAGTTATATGAATAAGGAAGGACTTCAGACCATATTTATTTATTCTTTCTGAGCCAGCAAGATCCACACTTTTGTGTTTGCTCTTTCTAACTTTAGGAATGATTTTATCTCCCAAAGATTTAGATGCCTCCTTATCTCCAGATTTAGTTCCTATTTCAACCTTTCCGTTCATAGCCCGCCTAACATAAATCTGAAAAGAAGATAAATTATATGAATTGATAGATAGCAGAAGGATTCTGTTAATTATTAAGAAAACATATAACCAAGTATTCAAAACTATATTGTAAGAATTGCATGACTACGTGAGGATTCTGTATTCATCTTTGTATTCGCTACACGAAGGTTTGTCTCGCCAACTTGCAAAATCTGCAAGAAATTGTCTTAAATCTTGAATGTTAACAACTGTCACGCCTAGTATTGATAATTCCCCTGCTTTTCTTAGGTGCAAGAAGATCTTGTATAGTTTCCATATATTGCTGTGAATTGCAAGAAGAAATATAGATATTAGGAAGTCATGCTCAGCAAGAATATCATCATATATGCATTGAAGTGATACTCTACATCTATACAATTTGTTTTGGGAAATTGAACAAAAGATCTCAGTGGAAACAGAAGCAGAAGATGTGCACTTTCCTACCTGTAGATAAGATATCTCCACGGAAACAGAAGCACAATTACAACTTTATTAGTATGAATAATGAAGATCAAGCAGAGTTTAAGAAACTATGTGCAACATCCAATTATGAATCCGAGAAAGAGGAAGCCAGAGATCAAATTATGAACAGACATGAGAAAACTTATTGTAGTGTTTTGTCAAGTTATCTAAATCCATCTCAGATTAATCTAATATCTCAAAACAGTCCACCAATTCAATCCCCAAATCAACAGTAACATTGCCCTAGAGTTGAAGTCAAATCCGTTTAAGGAAATGAGGATCATAAGGGAAAAGAAAAAGAGAAAGCATTGTCGTTATCGAAGTCTTTCGACTGGGGACGGCGGAGAGGAGTGTTGGAGCGGCGCGCAGAGGGAGAAGAGGCGGAGACTAAAGAGGAGGCGGAGGGTCGATCTTTAGGACGAGAATCAAAGCCATCCATAACAAAAAGAAAAATATAACGAATAATTAGAGAAAAAGTCGGACAAAAAAGAAGATCAACCGATTAGAGAGGAAACGTGATTAGATTGTGCCATGTGGCATAATGTGATTGGTTTTGATAGAAAGAATTTAGTATGAGGTGGATGGCTTTAGAAGCTTTAGAATTGTAGATACCACACAAAATCTTAACCCCTACAATCAAATCCTATAAAATTAACCTGTACCGAAAATCAAGTGCAACCCGGAATAAACACTCTGGATATTATATCAAAGGTTTAATTCGACGGCCCAAATGATACGAGGCCCAATTTAATTGGATAAGTTCATATTAATACGGGCCTAGAATAACTAACTGAGTGACAAGGACGACACATTTCTGTTCCTTCTCTCAATCTCTCCGATTAGTTGAGTCTCGTCTTCTCTTCGCTTCGTCTCCTCAAGTCTCTGCTAACAATGGCGGCTCCTGTACAACCTGCATGCTTCGACCTCCATTTCTCCGCCAAGCATCCGCCGGTGCTTAAACACAACGCTGTCTTCGTCCGCTGTGTTTCTTCTCCAAATTTTGCCGAACCTGACTCCCTCACCGACCTTCCTGATATTAATTCCAGCAAGGACCAGCGCAAAGTAGTTCGTATCGCGTGGGAGAAGCTGGTTCGATGGTCCCGTTCTTGGCGTGCTAAAGCCAAAACCGATGTTTTTGAAGGCACTCGCAAGGTTTATCTTCTTTCTCTTCTCAATTTCGTTTGCGTTTAAAGTGTTTTGAAAGAATCTGGGTCTTTAGGTTGTTGTTCTAGGTGGAGGTTCGTTTGGTACGGCAATGGCTGCTCATGTAGCTAGAAGGAAAGAGGGATTGGAGGTTAATATGCTTGTGCGTGATTCTTTTGTTTGCCAGTCTATCAACGAGAACCACTGTAATTGGTAACCTTAAACCGTCAATTTAATCCAACAAAAGTTCATAATGCTTGAAGACTTCACAGAGATAACGTAAACTTTCTTGAATGGTGTTTTGTTACTGTTAGTAAATACTTTCCTGACCACAAGTTACCAGAGAATGTTATTGCCACGACTGATGCGAAAACTGCATTGCTTGATGCTGATTACTGCCTCCATGCTGTACCTGTGCAGGTTTAAGCAACATTGTGCTTTTTTGCTAGTTTTTGTTTGGTTGATTCTCTTCTATGTTTGGCTGATTAGTGTGGCTTGTTGTTGCAGTTCAGCTCATCGTTTCTTGAAGGAATTTCTGATTATGTCGATCCAGGATTGCCCTTTATATCTCTTAGCAAAGGTCTGGAGCTTAATACTCTTAGAATGATGTCTCAGATAATCCCCATTGCGCTAAAGAATCCTCGGCAACCTTTTGTTGCTCTTTCTGGCCCGTCATTTGCTCTAGAGCTGATGAACAATCTACCCACTGGTTCGATATTTGTACCTCTGTCGTCTGATTCAAATAGCATGATATAGTTCTCTAATTCAAATAGCATGATATAGTTCTCTAATTCTGAATGTTTTGAAATGTTTCCTTTTCTGCTTGCAGCAATGGTGGTTGCCTCAAAAGATAAGAAATTGGCCAACTCTGTTCAGCAGCTTCTGGCTTCTAGTTACTTGAGAATAAATACTTCCAGGTACAACATTTCAAAACCAGACTCCATTGACTTAAATGAATTATGGATGCATCTCCCTGCTGGGCTGTGATTATATCCATTTGACGACCTGCTTGATGCTTATTCATGTCTTGTGTATATACAGTGTTAATCTCTAATGGTTGATTTCTTATATCTTCGAGGGAGTTTAGTGCACTAAGCCTGTAACCTCTGATCATTTCAGTGATGTTACAGGAGTGGAAATTGCTGGTGCTTTGAAGAATGTTCTCGCAATAGCTGCAGGAATTGTTGATGGGCTGAATCTCGGTAACAACTCTATGGCAGCTCTTGTATCACAAGGTTGTTCAGAAATAAGATGGTTAGCCACAAAGGTAGTAAATTCAATGGCCAAAGTAGTTTATCTATAAAGCTTACCACACTGATAACTGAAGCATAATGCATTTTTTGGGTATTGCTGTATTGTTTGCATGAAGATGGGTGCAAAGCCAACAACCATAACTGGATTATCAGGAACTGGGGACATAATGCTCACATGTTTTGTGAATCTTTCAAGAAACCGAACAGTTGGAGTCAGGTTAGGGTCAGGGGAGACACTAGATGAAATACTAAGCTCCATGAATCAGGTGTGTTTCTCATTTATCTAGCTTGTCATATGGGCCGGGAGACAATAAAAATAGGTTATGAATCGATAGCTACCCATGCACAGGTTGCAGAAGGTGTGACGACTGCTGGGGCAGTAATAGCATTAGCACAGAAATACAATGTGAAGCTTCCAGTTTTGACAGCAGTAGCTAAGATAATAGATAACGAACTGACCCCTACTAGAGCTGTTCTTGAGCTCATGAACCTTCCTCAGGTCAATTCCTAATTTCATAGATTCACCTCAGGGTTTTGATTTTGACTCCTTCTATGTGTATTCATGGTTTTTTAGGTTGAGGAAGTATGAGATGGAACAATCGTTTTGAAGATCATATATTCACAGAGGCAGGGAAATCTTTGCATTTGTTTAGGGATATAGCCAATGAAGAGATGTTGGAAGTGAGTTTTGTAATCGATGTTAGGGCCTGAATCTCATTAAATGTGAATTGTTCATAATCATTTTACAAAATCTGTGTAAAGTTTTCTCATATATACATCTATAAAAGTGGTGTTTTCAGTTTTCAATTTGGTTAAACCTAAACCGTATCTAATCCAAAATAAAAGGAAAAAGAAATTATTTTCTATAAACTGATTCGCTTTTACATTGGTTAGTAGTCTTGGACATTCAAATTTTGGTTTGGTTTCAAATAGATTTAATCGGTTTGTACGAATCATGTCACATAAAACCGTTCGAGTATTTAGTCTAAATTAGATCGGTTTGGTCTTAGAATTTTTTTAAAAATATGTATCCAAAAACACTAAAAAATCTGTAAATATAAGAAAAAGAAACTGAGATTTCTTTATTATAGAAGTCTCTTACATTAGAGCATTAGAGTTATTTTATAAATTTTGGTTTAATTCGATTATCCTAAATAATTCCGGTTCGGGTTATTGCATAAACATAAAATTTTAAAAATCAAAACCCATTGAGATTATAAGACAAAAGCGAATGCGATCAATAACTTTTTTCGATTTGATTTGGTTTGAATTATCGGTTTCAGTTTATATGTCCAAGCCTATTAGCTAGTAATTCTAGTTAAATCGGTTTGCTTTTGGGTGAAAATCTATAGATAGGGTTATAAACCGTGAGGAATAAAAAAAATAACGATGGGTTTAGAGGTGTCAAATGGGTTGGCCCGCGTCCATTTAGCTCTACCCGCAACAGGTTTAATTTTTTTCTGAACAGTGGCGGGTTGACCCGTAAAACCCACGAACAACTTATATATCATCTAAATCCGTGGATTTTGCGATGAGTTGGCCCGCAAACATTATATTTATACTTAGATTATGTAAAAATTAAAATAAAAATGTATAAATTTTAAATTTAGTAAATTAGTTAAGTGAAAAATAATTTAGATATATATTTTTTATAAGTATTTTAATTTTATACACTGAAATTTTATGTTTTATTACATAAATTGTATATTATATTTTGTTAAGTACATAAAATTATTTATAATTTAATTACTTTTTGTTTTCACTAGTTGTTCGCGGATCGATCCACTAATCCGCAGATAAAAATTTGTTAAATCCATAGTATGTAATGGATCAATCCGTAAGGTTTGCCCCTTTTTATGAACATAATTTTTTTAATCTAAACTTGTTTCATGGTGGTTCTGGTTTGGTCTAACGGTTTTAGATTGTTTTAACACTTCTAGATTAGAAGGATATAAATTGATAAAGGGCCGGCATAAAACGGTGTCGGATAGGAAGGTATAAACCCTTGCACTGGTCGAGAAACGAGGAGTGGAAAGAAGCAGTTGTTTTCCCGAAGACGAAGGAGATGATGAAAAGAAACCAGCGAGAAGTCAAAGATGGAAGCAAAGAGAAGAACGCTTTGTTTGCTTCTTGTTCCTTCTCTTCGCTTGGCCTCGATCCCAAGCTGTCTGACCAGCTCAAAGGTTTTCCCCTCCTTGTCTCTGGCTATATCTTTCTGCAAATACATCGTTTGTGAGCTATATCGTGTTCCTAATTAAGCTTTAATGATTGTTTTTGCTTGTCAATTTGACAGAAAGAATGGGTTTTGAAGCTCCTACTCTTGTGCAAGCTCAATCTATTCCAGTTATTTTATCCGGTCGAGATGTGTATCCTTTTGGTGTGAATTATTGATTTACATTTGTATTCAGGTTTGTTTTCGTTTAACTTGAGATATAAATGTAAAGACTTGTAAATGCTGCAACTGGAACTGGAAAAACTATAGCCTATTTGGCACCAATCATCCATCACTTGCAGTGTTATTCTCCCAAGGTTGATCGTTCTCATGGAACTTTTGGTATGTGCCTCTTTATTGTCTAGCTAGAATTTAAGATTCATTGGGAGGTGTAGTGTTGATTTTGATGCTAGGACATGTATGTGGCAGCATTGGTGATTGTGCCGACACGGGAACTTTGCCTTCAGGTGTATGAAACCTTGGAGAAGCTGCTGCATCGGTTCCATTGGATCGTACCTGGTTATGTGATGGGAGGCGAGAAAAAGCCTAAAGAAAAGGCTAGGTTAAGGAAAGGTGCGATCTTTTTGTGTTACATTATCTTTGCATTACTGTTTACTTTTAACATGAGAAGAGAAAGATATGATGGCTTCCTTGGTTACTGTAGGTATATCTATTCTAATTGCAACTCCGGGACGCCTTCTTGACCATTTGAAGAACACAGCTTCATTCGTGCATAAAAATCTGCGTTGGGTTATCTTTGATGAAGCTGATTCGTATGTTTTCTGTACCTTCAAAGCTAATTTCTTTCTTGTTCCTGTGCTTCCTTTGTTTAGTTCTTCTTTTGGATTATGGCAGTATTCTCGAATTAGGTTATGGGAAGGAGATAGAACAGATAATTCAGCTTCTAGGTTCTGGACAAGGCGATCAAGAGGAAGGAGATGAAATCGTTCCAATTGGTGTCAAGAAGCAGAACTTGTTATTGTCTGCCACATTGAATGAAAAAGTTAACCATCTTGCAAAACTTAGTTTGGATGATCCGGTAATGATTGGTCTTGACAGCAGCAAATTACCACAAAATGTACCACTAGAATCTCCTGGCTCTCCTGACTCTGATGCGGATGATTTGGTTATTCATGTAAACAAATCTGCTAACCCTTCTTCTGAAGACTACGGAATACCATCGCAGCTAGTACAGAAATATGTTAAAGGTACATTTATCTTCACTTTAAGTCCTTTTGAATAGGTTGAATATCTAACAAGTCTCTATTATATGCAGTGCCATGTGGTACACGGCTTGTTGCACTTCTTTCTGTTCTTAAGAACCTTTTTGAGAGAGAAGCTTTTCAAAAGGTAAATCTCAAGCCAACATATAACAGTCTGATTGTTTTCCAATTCTTGGTTGTTGAGTTTTGTGCGACTCTTTTCTAACAGGTGGTTGTCTTCTTTTCGACACGTGATGCTGTAGATTTTCATTACTCACTTCTGAGTGAATTCCAGTGGCCACCAAATTCTGAGACACAAGAAGAGGAGACAAAAGAGTTGTTTCTTAAGTGCAAAACATTTAGGTTACATGGAAGTATGGAGCAGGAGGACAGAAGATCTGCGTTTGGGAACTTTAAATCAGAGAAACAAGCACTTCTATTGAGTACAGATGTTGCAGCTAGAGGCTTGGATTTCCCAAAAGTAAGATGTATTATACAATACGACTGTCCCGGGGAAGCAACCGAGTATGTGCATAGAGTGGGTAGAACAGCTCGTATCGGTGAAAAAGGAGAAGCCTTGTTATTTCTACAGCCGGTTGAAATAGACTATCTTAAGGACCTTAAGAAACATGGTGCATCACTTGCAGAGTACCCTCTTCTTAAAGTACTTGATAAATTTCCACTACCGGGTCATATGCCTCGTATTAAAAAGGTCATATCTTTAGAATCGCATCCATGGGTCATCTCTCTACAGAGAGCTCTTGAATTCTTTACTTACGCCGAGGTATGATTCCTTTCTCAGATTCTCCAGCTTGACATTCTAATGGATATAAAAGTTATGTCCTTGTTTGTTTTGGTTGTTTCCAGCCAAAGATGAAGAACCTGGCGAAGAATGCGTTTGTATCTTGGGTTAGAGGATATGCAGCTCACAAGGGAGAGCTCAAGAGCATATTTGTGGTGAAGAAGCTTCACTTGGGTCATGTTGCCAAAAGCTTTGCTTTGAAAGAGCAACCTTCTTTAGTTGGGAAAGCGCATCATAAGCAAACAATGAAGAGGAAGAAAGATGAACGCCAAAGAGGACAAGCAAAGAAGAGAAAGAAGATGAGTGGCATTATAAGTACTACACAAACTTAAATCAAATCCAATCATAAACCATGGCTTGTGTTTTGTAACGAATGAACAGTTTTGTTCATCGAAAATTTTGAAATATCTATAAACCTGAAAAGTTTAAATCTTTTACGTTCACACATGAGAAACTCTCTATTTTGGCAGAGTAGAGTAAAATTGAGGGTATTCTTGGGGTTTAAAATGAATGATATTACAAATCAAAAACTTTCTTTGGTTGTATGAGTCGAGTCACCTGGAGATGATTTTATAAATTAAATGTACATCGTATGTGTTTATCTTCTTCCTCTAGTGTTCATCACGTTCCAGATGAGGTTCGATTAATGCGTTGGGCACCAAGTTTGGGAGCTGCGGGTTTGGCTGGTCGGCCACGACCAGAAGACAAAGGTTTTGCTCTAGTGGTTGGTGGTGGAGCAGCAATGGCAGCCCAAGGATCTTCATCATCAGACTGTACTGTCTTTTTCAAGTTCAACGGTCTTGAACTAGTTACAGGTGGAGGAGCTGCTATGGATCCCCACAAGTCATCATCTTCGGATTTCGCAGCTGCTTTTGCCGTGCTAATCTTTGGTCTTGAACTTGTAGCTAAAATTTAACAAAACCATATGATTAATAAGATGCTTAAGAGAATATGTTGAGGTGAACTGATTTGTACCTGCGGGTCTAGAGGGCTGAGTCACAGGTCGTTTTTGAGCTGCTTGGATGTTTGAGAGAGCTGGGGAAGGTTTCGGTTCATCTAGAGGTTCAAGATCCCAACCGTCTTTGTCACTATCATGAGCATCACTAATGCCATTCTCAATTTCTCCCCAACCATCTGTTGATGTTGGGGATGGTGGTGCAGGAGGATCTGTGAAGTCCGAGTTGCCACGTGTATGATGACTGGCTTTGACATTAGGCGCCTCTGTAGCTGAGGAAATTTTTCGAGATCCAATAAATGAAAAAGTACTAGCAACTATACTGACTATCGAAAAGCAAATCGAGTGTACCTGTGCTTGCAACATTTGAGGCTCCAGAAGCTAGGGATGGTGCTGAAGAAGAAGAAGCAAGAGGCGCTTGCTCTAGTGGCTTACCCTTGAGGGTCAAAGAACTCATAGCCCATCTATAATAATACATAAATAAATTAGTTCATATGCAATTAATCTTTTAAATTTGATTTGGCTATACCCACCCAATCAGACCAGAAGTTTCAGGTATAGTTGAGGCCCCTCCTGTGGCTCCTGTCTCTCCAGAGTTTGTCTATTAACAACCCAAAAGAAATCAGTTATCTTCCATGCCCAACTGTCAATAAGACTAAATATAGAAGCAGCTCAATGAAAGAGATCGGTAGAGTCATTATTTTGTACCTTCTCGTAGTTCTGTTTTAGTATTTGAAGAAACTGTTCTACAGCCTGAAATGCTTTTGATCGAACTTCACTATAATGGAAAAAGAGAGAAAATGCTTTACATTGTGTCAAAGTGAAAATGCTAGAGAAAAAAAAAGGATCGACATGAACTTAAATAAGGAACCTGTCTTGATCAATGGTTAGGACAACAACATTTGGAAGAATCCTAGTTGCTATTTCAGTGTCGTCATAGGTAGTACTGGTGGCACATAATGCAACAATACCTGCGTTAAGTGAAGTACAGTGAGATGATGACACCTGATAGCAAGACAACAGCAGGAACATCCAGACCGATTGAAAAAGACATGATAATCAGAGAACCAAAACAGCCTACAAATTACGTAATTACTAGGATCCAGTAGTACCGGGCAATCACATACCTGCACCTCGAGCAGGTGGAAATGTATCACGCAGTGCACGCACAGTAAAAGCATTTATCAAAACTCTTTTCCTTGTCTGCATAATTATTTTCATCATTATGCACAAACAACAACAATAGACCATAAAGGCAACAAAGTAATAACAAAAAAAATTAACAATGAAGCTACTGGAGACTAACCCCTTCATTTAGGTAGGTCGCAATATTCCCAAGTAAGATAGTTGTATTGGTTCTGATTGCAGGCTCTTCATCCACCTAAGTATTATATAAAATTTAAACCACAATGAAGCAGCTAAAAGAAGAACCAAATGATTGCCATTGTTATGAAAAGGCGGTAATAGTTTACTGGGACAATCAAATATGGGAAAGAAATCGGTCAAAACTATTAAGGTGCCGGAAGCAAACCTGTAATTTGGACAGGTATTTCAAGAGGGATCCGGAAAGTGTACGCTGAGAAAGCTGCAGCCACAATAAACGAACATAATTATATATTAGTTACAATTGGACTTTAATACATAAAAATGGCAAGGAAAATGGAGAAACTAAATGTCTTTTGATCAGATGATAGATGATGCGGTTTAAAATGGGTCAGGAGCAAATACCTTTGGAGCTAAAACAAGCATTGATTTAAGAGTCAGCTCTCGTAGAAAAGCAGATGTGTCGGCAAATCCAGTAGCAACATGAGGGTATACCTGGTAAAAACACAGCCCATTATCAATGTTAAACTATGCAACTAGACCACACTGATGATGAACACTCGCAGCCAAACACTATTAAGCGAAAAAAGAGATAATACTTACTTGCTCGTCGACAATTTGCCCTGTCATTGATTCTCCAAATTGATCAACATGTTGCAAAAGGGAAACTCTAATAGCTCGATCATTGGAAGCAAAAAGCTTGACTATTGTTGGCAGCACCTAAGGTCATAGAGGGGAGTAATTTTAGAGATCAACTAATAAATATTCATATGCAAGTGATATATACACTAATTGAGTGGTTTACAGCATTTTGAAAGAGATATAGCATGACTGAATCACCTTGACACTGAAATCTTCAGTGGATAACCATGAACCCATTTTAAGTAAAGCAGTTAATGCAGGGGCAACAGCTGAACCAAATTCAAGGGAAGATGCTAATAAAGGAAGAAGCTGCATCAACCAGAAGGTTACGTCAAATAACAAAATGCAAAGCCTTCAAATCGAGAGGCCAATTGTTGTCTTTGTACCCCCAGTAAGATTCAGAGTTTCAGACTAACACCTTCTTAAGCACAATCTCCCGAGGAAGCTGTTCAGCAACATTTGGAAGTTTGCGGAAGAAAGTATCTTTCTCAACACTGTCTTTCAAGTTAAGAATATCCATAAAATGTATGGTGTCCACAAGCTTATTTTGGAAATACTCTGCCAAATGTCAAAAAGAGGAATAAAGAGATGAGGGTTGGTCAAAGATAACTATACGAAATACAACACCTATACAGACAACAACAAAAAGAAGATAAACAGTAAACCCAGGGAAGGGCCAAAGCATATATACAGAGAAAAAACAAACGAGATTCAATATTTAAATAATTTAAGTTAAAGAATATGAAACCCTGAAAGGAACATTACCGCCATTTTCTAGAAGTTTCGAGGTGTTCAATCTGCGAGAAGGCATGGAACTTAGGAGTCGCTGATAATCTGGAAGCAGAGACTGAGAAGAGAAACATTTAACTAAAATGAAAGCCATCTCTGATAAATTAAAGTCATTAGTCATACAAACTGATAAACAGCAGCACATCAAAACTTGGAGGGAGAAGCCTTTTTGACAAAAGCACATCGCCAGTATTTCACATTCCAAATACACTGGAGTCAAATCCATAATTTATGTAAAAGAAACCTCATATTCAGGAACATCACATATACTCAAGGACAGAATGGGATGAGAACCAAACCTTAGGAATGCCGACAGTGTTACGCAGCTCCTCTGTTTTTCCCAGCTTCGAACCCGAGAAGAGTTCATAAATAAGACAACCTTCAGAAAAGGAAGCAAAGGCCTTCAACGAAAGAATTCCACTCAATATACTGTACATTTAAATTCATGGGGAAACTCGCAAGAAAGAGTTGTGGCACGTATAATTACGATTAGCACAGATCTTACCTAAGCCCCATGAATCAATGGCCCATGGTGGAGATTTTCTAATAGCAACCCAATCAGACTTCACCATTTCCATTGGCTTATACTGAGTTCCCACCAGCCATTCAAATGGCTGAACAAGAAATTAGTTTAGAATGAGAGAAAAGGAAGCAATAAACTCTGGGCACATACAAGGAATAAAACTTTGATACTACAAGGTACAAGGTATCATAAAAATGAAGTTATTAAACAGATATACGAATCAGAACAGGTCTAAAGAATTCAAGCCAGGAAAATAACTGGTTTTGATAGTGAATGAGGAGTACCAGCATAGGTCCACTAGCAGATTCGTTGCTCCCATCAAACTCCGATAAAACGTCAAAAGCATGGAGTTTCCAGTCCAGAGTAGGTGTAACAACAACACTCGCCAGACAGACGTTTCCATGCACCTGATGAGACAATACAACTTAGGAATTTTACTGAAATAACGTGCAAGGAAGAAGACAAATAAACACAAATTTGGTGAGGATTCAAATTTCTCTATCAAAAATTCAAGATGATACCTACAATACCCGACAAGAAAATCTAGTATATATTCCCATAGCTGAAATATAAAGCTAATAACTATAAGCATATACTTACAAGTTTGCAGTCATTGTTCAGAAAGCTCACAGCTTTAGCTATCTGGTGTAGCCCCAGTGCAAAATACTCATCCCTAAAGGAACATATATCATAGTGACGTCAAAATTTGAGGTGTGATCAAAATTACCGTGTCAAGAATGATAAGGTCAAAGACAATATTAGCAAAAGAAAGATAATACAGGGACATGGTTTGTTGAAGTAGATTAATATATTGTGGCAAACTATATCCTTCGCCTATTTTCTGATACTCATACGAAGAGTTCATACCTCTGGGTAGCTTTCAAGCCTAGCTCCTTTATCTTATCTGAAAGCGGCATAACAGGCTCAGTGACTATATAGATTGTAACCTTGGAAGTAGAACCATCATGAGTTTCAACCTCCGTGCTGTGAAGAAATGAAAGTATATTTGGATGCCTCACCTGCAAAAGGAAATTGTAGATGATAATCTAACAGAAATTTGCGACTGATACTGACAAGAGGAGAAAGGAATCAACTTAGTCTGACATTCAGATGAAATAACTGACCATATATATGTAAAAGTTGCTTGCAATGATATGACAAAAGTTAGATATTTCATGCAGGTGTCAATTCAGCTGGGGAATTATTTAGCAGGTTTTGGAAAATTGACAGTAAATTTCAGGGTGCTTTACTAGTTTGGCGATTTAGATTTCGAATTGTTTGAGTTAGAATTCTTAGTGCTTGAGAGAATTTCCATCAGTAACCAGAGAAGAAATATCTTATTTGAATTCAGCCTAAACCATGTTCTAAATTTATGAGAACTTACTGTACGAAGGCGCTTGACACCATTTCGCCCTGCAGCCAAATGTCCATCTTGAGCATTGTTCCCAGAAAGAGCAAATATTGAAACTGGAGATCCATCATCCTAAAGAAACCAGCAGTACCAAATATGACATTGTAACATCGAAGCAGATCATAATAATAAGTGAAAGCATTGAAAATCTCAGAACTCTAAAACCAAGAACAATAATAATTCAAATGGTAACTACTCATTAGACTCAACTACGAGAAACACTAGACGAGACTTCAAAAGTTAGAGCTACTAAGCATAAAAACGTTTAAAGCTTCTGGATCACGTTACATAGAAATCAATCACGCTAAGTAGTGCCAACTGTTTGACACTAAAGTACAAAAAAAAAAAACATAGAATCAGAATCTAAAATCCGAAGTGCAGGCAAAACAAACAGAAAGATGGAATTGAAACAAAAAGTAACAGCTGATATCAAAGGAAGCAACAGGAAAAACCGCAGCAACTAGGCAGAATTTCAAACACGCGCGCAGAGAGAAAGGAGTTTGGAGAATAATAACCTTGGAGGTACCCCGAAAATGATTCCATGAACCCCAAGCAGAAGGATAAGGATCACCAATATTGTAAGGCAGATCTTTGAGTCCCGTCCCAGATCCAGCCACTACTCCCTTCAAGAACTTAAACATCTTCCCACCTTCGTATACGTCTCAATTCAACAGAACGTTGTTGTTTTCGGACGGATCTATATGGAATTAGAAGAGTAAAACAGAAGAAGACGAAAGCGCTTTTATTACGATTCTTCTTCTTCTTCAACAATCTGCATCTCCCAGAAAAGGAGAATTTCGTAGATTTGAGTTTTTATTTTATTTTTTATTTTTAAATCTTATTGCTTTTTGATTCGTCGGAATTATGATCGGCCCGAACGGACTTGTTCCTCCGCCGTTTTTGTAATTCGTATTTACAAATCGTGATGTTTATTTATTAATAAGACGCCGTGAAGTTGGATTTGTGGACATTTTATCTTCTGGGCTGTATCAAAGCCCATGAATGATTAATGGTTTGGGCCGTATGTGTTTTCGCTTCTACGTTTTCAAAATGATTTGCATGTTGGAATTGCTTAGCCCTCCAATCAAACACATGTTGCCTTTCCAATAGGAAGTGAGATATCTTTTTTTTTTTTTGCTGAAATATAAAATTTATTAAGATAGAAGTTTAACAAGAGGAGGAGAGTTATATTGACGAGCTTGCGAAGCTAAGCTGTCTACAAAAGTTAGAAAACATCTAGGTACATATGCAAAAGAGATAATTGAATTATGACTACCTTGTAGTATGTCTTGCAATAGGATAGTAGCTGAACCATATCGAAGTTGAGTAGAGATACCAGTAGCATAGAAACGTCGCAACAAAGACATTAACTCTGCGTTATCATTGTTAACTTGAAAATCCTCGAACCCAAGTCTGTTAGCTGAAATGATGGCTTCGAGAACTCCATAAGCTTCAGTTTGAAAGATAGTCTCCATTGGAACAGCTGAGCGTGAACCATATGCCAAGACATCTACTCCATTTGTAAGGAGCCAAGCAACTCCAATTCTGTCTTGAGTATTGATCCATGAAGCATATGTGAACATGGTAAGATTATTAGAACATAAAGGCAATCTTTGTAATGGATTTGGAGGGGACAATAGTTTTTCCTGGAAATTGTTTTGAGTTTTTGAAGGCAAGGATTGCGATTCTTTAAAAGATGCTATAGCCAAGTTAATGATATCTGGAATGCCACGTTTGATACCCTTAAAAACCAGATCATTTCTGAATTTCCAGATTCGCCATAAGAGGTGAACTGCAAATTCAAAATTATTTTAAGATTGCATTGATGGCTTTAGCAATTCTTGAATGGTCGTAGTAAGATCTGTGGTAGGCTGGTTAAGGAAGGCTGGCTTCAAAGAGGAAAGATCCCAAACTTCTCTTGCCACTCTACACTTGAAGAATAAGTGCTCAACTGATTCTGGTTGCTCTCCACAGAGATAACAAGTTTGATTAGAAACTATTTGTCTCTTTGCTAACTCAACACCCACAGCAAATCCATTATGCAGCAACCTCCCCATGAAATGTTTAAGTTTTGGTTGCGCATCCAAAGACCAAATAGCACGTGAAACAGAGATGGTCTCTGAGGGGAAGATCTCAGATGGAATACTCTGATGCAAGATTCTTCTATAGCCAGATTTTGTAATCCCCAGAAGGGGAGTATTCCCAAATAAGTTTATCTTTACAAGAAAAAGTAGTATTGATAGCACTCCACGATAGCGCGAATTACTGGAGTGCT
>OVBE01004815.1:0-23022 GCA_900406425.1 Iberis pinnata | reverse complement strand
ATATTAAAAATATTTTATTTAATTTATTATTTTAAAATATTTTAATATTATAAAATATTTTAAAAATAATTAAAATAACAAAATTAAATATTATTTTTAATATGAAAATATTATAAAATATTTAATTTATTAGTTTAATTGATTTTAAAATATTTTCTTTGTATTAGTTTAAAAATAATATAAAAATTTTTAACGTAAAATTTAGTATTATAAATATTTTAACGTAAGATTTCTTGGGTTAAACCAAAATGCGATTTGTTATCTTTTTTTATAATTTAAATTGCAAATTAGTGTTCTAAATTGTTTGGGGCTAATATGATGAGAACTAATCGATGAGGGAGTCGAGTAAGTAGCAATCTAAGTTTATGTGGGAAATTAAGGAGCTCCAAAGTTCAGAGAAAAAAACTAGATGAGCAAAGTTGAGGAGGGCTGGTAAAGAGCAATCTAAGTTTATGTGGGAAATTAAAGAGCTCCAAAGTCCAGAGAGAAAAAAATTAGATGGACAAAGTTGAAGAGGTTAATGAAATCAACCCTCTAATTTTTCATTTGTGAGGTCACAATAAAAAATAGTGATTTTTTATTTTAAATTTTATGCATGGAAACTACATATTAAAATAGGTAAATTATTTTAAAAATAACATTTAGTTTTATCACATTTACAATTGCTTCTATTAAAAAAGTTATTAAAATCTAACAATTGAAAAATTAGTTAAAGCTACTTTTGGTAAACAATTTATACAAAATATTAATTGTTAATGTAGACTTCTAGGGTCTAAATTCATTACAATAAGAAGAACTAGACTTACAAAAACAATATACGTAAAATAAAGACTCAAAATAAAAGAGTAATGGTCAAATTCTGCAATACAATATCCTCATAGACGACATCAAATGTAGGTGTCCAAGTACACCGAATTAATTTACTACTTTAAATTATAATTCTAACTGAGATCTAATCAAAATTAATGAGTATTTATTGTGTATTGACTCGTTGAACTTTTTTAATGATAAGTAATAAGTTGGTTATGTTGTGTTATTTTTTTGGTAAGTGGAGAGGAGTGATTAGCTCCTTCCAGATTTATCAAAATGAAAAATCAAACTTACAACTGAACTGTTTGAGCACTAGCGGCTCCGTGTACATCATCGTCTAGAATAGAATCAAGAACAACATGAATTGAAATAAAGCTATGAAAACCCATCTCTAAAGAAAAAATATGATTCACTAGTCCATCAACTAACTTATTTGCGTCTCTATAGATATGTGATATACGGACAATCCAGTCCTTCGAAATAAATCATAACCGTACCATGAAAGATAAATGATGACTCTCATCAATACCTTTATTAAGAAAACCAACCACAAGCTCCGAATCTACCTCCAACTCAACACGCCTAAAACCTCGCCCCCATGCTATATACAAGCCATAATATACTTCCCATAGTTCTGCCAACAGAGCAGTGTAGATCCCAATATTCAAAGCGAAACCTCCACACCACTGTCTTTCACTATCATGGAGCGACCCACCTGTTGTAGCTATGCCGGGATATCAAAACTACTTGGCGGCTTCCATGATATCAAAATTTCTCCACTCTCTCTTGAATCTTTCGGGTTCTCGGAGCAGGTTATAAAGCTCTGCATCACCTTATTTGCAGTGTCCTTGATAAAACGTACCCTATCACAACAAGATCCACCAGTCCCAAAAACATTTCCACACCTCCATTTCCATCCCCACCAAACCGCCATCCCGAATATTACAAACCAAGTATAGTCAATTATCAACGATTCATCCCCTAAGTTTGTAATATCCAATCGAGCAGTGGTAGAGAGAAAAATTCACTTTGTTTCCTTCTGAGAACAATTCGCAGCCATATCTCGCTCATTGCCGGACAATTATGGAGGATATGTACTATCGTCTCATTTTCTCCTTTGCACACTTGACAGATTGGTGATGTACCTAGATTTCATCAGAATCTATCTACATTCGTCATTAATGCCTGATTCCCTGTAAGCCAAAGAAAAAATCGGACTCTTTCCAGAACAAGCACTTTCCGAATTCGCGATAAGAACCGAGATAGATCTTGCATAGGGTTCTAATTTACCGACACCATCTCATAGGCAGAGCACACTGTGAATCTGCCATATGCCCGAGCTCCCCACGAGAGTTTATCTTACGCGCCTGTAACTGTGTCTACGACCAAAGCTCTCACTCGTAACTTCAAATTATTCAGCAAGATACAACATATTGATTCTCCAACCAGTACTTGAATCCCACAAGTCTCGCACTTTAGCTTGGAGGAACTCATTAGATAAGTCCCCTTGGACCCACTCCACCAATGATTCATCCCCAAGCCATTTATCCGTCCAAAAATTTGTTCTCCGCCCATCTCCAATCACACATTTGTAGCCTGGTACAATTATCTCTCTAAAGCTTCGTGTAACACACCGCCAAGCTGCGGACTAGCTACCCTTTGGATCCAGCCAATATCTGTCATAGACATCTTTAACTTTATACTTACTTCTCAAAACCTGGGCCCTAGAGGTGTCAAAACGGGTTAAAATCCGCGTGTTTGGCCCAACCCGGACCGCCATGGGGCGGGTTTGGACAAAAGATTTTATCTCCATTTAAAGGCAGACCTCGCGGGTTGATCCATCACGAACCGCGGGTTTAACGGTTTTTATCCGCGGGTTGGCGGGTCGGTCCGCGGACTACTAATTTAAATAAAAAGTAATTAAATTATATATAATTTTATGCATTTAATAAATTATATTTTATAAAATATGTAATATAACATAAAATTTTAGTGTATAAATTAAAAAAATTATATATTTAGATTATTTTTTTACTAAATTGAGTTACAAAATTTAAAATTTATATATTTTCTATTTTAATTCTTACATAATATAAGTATAAATAAAGGGCCCGCGGGCCGACCCTTTAAACCGCAAAATCCGCGGGCGCGGACTT
Source organism: Iberis pinnata (assembly GCA_900406425.1). NCBI lineage: Eukaryota > Viridiplantae > Streptophyta > Magnoliopsida > Brassicales > Brassicaceae > Iberis > Iberis pinnata. The sequence goes on along the minus strand of OVBE01004815.1, from coordinate 20,056 downwards.
TGACATACTATTAATTGTCCACAGATTTTGCGGGTCAATCCGCCATGGATCAAAAATATTTGAATCCTCTACGGAGCGGACAAATGGGCGCGGGCCAGCCCGTTTGACACCTCTACTGGGCCCATAAATCTGTTTGGTTATGCAATACTCGATAGCCCACTTTGGAAAGTAAAGCTTGGTTCATAGCTGAGGACTTACATACTCCTAATCCAAAATCACCCTTATTTTCACATAATATATTCCAACTTAGTAAGTGTTGTCGTCGTTTTTCAGCCGTACTTCCCCCCCACAAACGAGCATGCACATTTATCGAGATTAGCTAGAGTACTCGCTGGGAGTGCAATAGTACTCATTGAATGAACATGAATTGATGACAACATCGACTTTGTTAACGTAACCCTTCCTGCCAAAGATAAACAACGAATTTTCCAACCCGAGAGGCGCGATGTCACTTTCTCAAGAACGTGCCAGAATATCTCCTTGTTGATGCGCTTATGGATAACCAGCATACCCAGGTTTCTCTGTCCAATAACCCCAAATATATCCTTGTTACACTTTCTTAATTTTCGTTGAAGTGCAAGTAAGGCTTCTAGGGTTGAGACGTCCTTACTTCATGAGCTTCTTAGAAAATCTTGAAAACCTGAGTGTAGCATCCATGTAGCTTCAAACCGAAAGGACCTTCTCTGAAGGTTACGCTCCACCACCGATTTAAGTTGCATATAGAGCGGTGTATGATCTGATGCTAGGAAAGGGAGATAAATGATTGTTGCCTCCTGCCATCACATCTTGGTTTGTGCACAACATAGTACACAGTCTAGCCGTTTGGCTACATACGTACGTTCCGCGCGGCTTCTTATCCATGTAAAGCAACTACCACGATATCCCATATCTATAAGTAATAGTTCATTTATCCACTCTTGAAATGATAATGAATCTAATGAGAGACGAGTGTTTCTACCAGTTGTTCTTCCAATCTAACAATAGTATTAAAGTCACCTCCAACTATTATCGGTTTCCAAACTCTCTGAATAGCTGCTTTAAGACTACCCCATAGCGAGGCTCTCTGACTAGCGGATGAAGCTGTATACACTACAAATAGATGCAAAAAATCAGCTCCATTAACCCACTTTGCGTAAATGAATTGGTTAGTTGACTCTTGAATAGAGATATCACCAACTCCCGATCTCCACAAAAAACAAATCCCAACACTCTGACCTATTGCATCCACACAGAAAGAATTTTCAAAGCCCAAAACTTGATACACCTGTTCAGGTCTCTCACCTCCCGCATGGGTCTCAAACAATGCCATTACATCAATTGTATGTTTTAAGTGTATATCGAACCGCTCTATGAAAGTTTGGTTTATTAGCCTCCGACAATTCTACATTAAACAATTCATTAAATCCATAAGATAAATATTTAGAATAACATGGGAAAATTGTTATTACTCCCATACCCGAGGTACACCTCCGTTTTGAGAAATATCCAACTGTTGTCCCTCTACCGTAGAGCTTGGATGCTCCACCTCCATATCACCGTTGCGTTTTTCCCTCACATCAACACAATGTGAACTCTCACCATTCTCTAAAACAAAGATACCTTCTGGTCTACATACACTGTCACCCGCACCTCTTAATCGCTTACCATTGACTGCAAATTCTTGTTGGCTTATTGTTTCTCTGCTTCTTCATACCAGCCCCTATCAGTTGCTTATGCTTGTCCAACTTGACTTTTTTTTCCCTTTGGATCCCCTACAAGCTTCGATCCTATCTCCTTCCCGTGTGATTGGAAAGTGACATTCAAATCATTAGGGGCTTGTTGATATGGGACCAAACTTTTAGCACTACTACAATTCTCCTTATTCTCTTCTAACCTCGCCTTATTCTGTTTTGAGACCCGTGAAGCCACGTTATCTCTCCTTCCTTCAAAGCTATTTATAAGTCTCAACTTGCTTCCACTCACCACATTGGAAATCTCTAATAGTGGGGACACAACCTCCATTGGCTTTTGCGATACGCTCGGAGGTGTAATGTCCCGTTTCAGGCTAGCTCTCCTTTCACTCCGCTTTGTAACTATCGTCCAATGGCTCCATTGTTGTACTTGACTTAATTGGATTTCCCGGGCCAACATCCACTCTCGCCTCAGCTCTCACGTGCAGACATGCATGCATTGAATGCCCGTAAATCCCACATAAAGAACAAATCTTCGTCAGACCTTCGTATACAACAAAATATCTCTCCCCATTAATCAAAACTGATCCTTTCAGTGGTTTCCTGAGGTTCACTTCAACACATATCCTCGCGAACTGAGCTCTTTCAATTTTCAAGGTTATTAGGTCCACTTGAACCGGTTTCCCCACTCCTTGAGCTATGCCCATCAAGATATCTCTATGAAAAAATATCACAGGTAAATCTGATACACGAATCCATACCGGCATAGTAACGATATCATCACTTAGAGCGTCGAACACCGGAGACCACACTTGAACCAACATATAATTCCAAAAACTCTCCAAGGCCCCAGATAACGCAGCTAGGTGCTCATCCTCCTTTTCAAACCGGATAATGAAGAAGTTACGTGGTAAATCAATAACATACATGTTCCCTATCGGTTTCCACATATCTTGAAGCTTCGTTTTGTAGCATTGGAATAGAGACCAATATTACAAGCACCTTGACTATCATGCAATGCTTCCATAGTCCACTCATTGACTGCAACACTTCTTCCCCAATAGTGATGACTGGTTCCCCTTCTCCCCATTCGGGTAAGTCACACTCAACCTTTGCCTCACAAATTCACCGTCGATAACACTTTCTAGGCTTAACATACCTCCACCGCTTGACCCCGACACCTTTCTATTAGAAGGATATCCCGGCAGTTGACCTCTCTCGCTTGAATATGTCATCATCGTATCTTTCTCTCCCTCTCTCATGCCGTCACGATCGCCCATCGCTAGGGTTTTCAGGATTTTTTCTTAATTAGACACTTTGAAAAATTAATTGGTTATGTTTTGTTGTTGTTTCGGTGAGATTTAACTTTTAAAATAATTGATTTTAAGTATTTTAAAAATTATTAGGCTTTTTGGCGTAAATCACATGTTTATCTCTAAATTTTAACCCATATGAAATTTTGTATAATATGTGGTACCATATCTGAAACACCAAATAAATACATTTTTATGTAAAGTGGAACATAAAATAGTTATCTTGTTGTAAATCAAGAGTATGTTTGCAATTTTTGTAGTTAAAATTTTTGCGCCTAAACAAAAATCGGAAGTCTTTTGGGTCCAATTCTTTTTTTTTCTGACTAAAACAACTTTTATTTCAAACAATCATTTGTTACAAGTGATAATAAGAATTAAGGACGTGAAGCAAATATACAACACAAATTAGTTATAGTGACTGCCATCTTATCCAAATGATATGTACAATAATTAGCCTTTCTACTTCTATGCTGGACCTAGATGATTTGGAAATAGATTGGAGCTGTAGATTTGAGTTTTATTGATCGTTGTATTCATCATTAGATTATCACATTCAAACAATAGCTTGCGATAGCTCACTGCTCAAGAGAATTGAATGGCCCAAAGTTGTTCATTAGCTCTCGCGTCCTCTGTTTCAATCCTGCCTTCAAATTTACCCATTCCACAATGTTAAACATGGCCTAAGCTCTTGCGAATGATCCAACCAAACCCTAAACTTTGATTTCCTTCACTATGGTTTACATCATAATTACGCTTGACCATTGAATCATGAGGAGGTTCCCACCGTGCTATATTTGTGGAAGTACTATGCAAACTGCTTTGTTCAGGGACATTTGCCCAAAACATAGCATCCGAATAGGAAAAATACATAGATTCTTCTTCAGTTAAGGCTGGTCTTGAAAATGTAAGTATATATTGAGCCTTCCATAACCGTCAAAGAATTGAAAATGGCAAGAGTCGGGACATAAGCTCACTAGTAGATGATTGAAGATATGTCAAGAGCGAGATCAGACACTCACTTATGAAGTTGTGTTGAGTTGCTTGAATGAGAGGATGAAGACCCGAAAGTCTGCAAACTTTTTAGGTATATGTACAATCGAAGAATACAGGGGCTTCAATCTTTGTATTTGCACATTATTGATGACAGAAAGGGTGCATTTGTAAATGTCTCCTCAACAGATTTTCAGAGACTGCAAGTAAATGTGTTCCCAAACGCAATAGGAAATGCTTTAGTTTCAGAAAAAGCCTAGATTTCCAGATGTGAATGGAAAGCTCAGTAGAGATGGCTATAGGTTGTATTGTATTCACTCATTGTGAAAACAATTCAATCAATAACCTATACCCTAACTTGATTGTGTAAAATCCATTCCTTGTGAATCTCAAAAAATAGGAATCAATGTGAGGGGGGTTGGGGAGAATCAATTTCCTAATGAGGTGATGATCACTTGACTCAATAATCAAGTGCAAAGCATTGTCACTCCAAGAGGAAGATGACGACTCGATAAGTTTTCTGACCTTCAAATTAGGGTTTGTTCCATTCACTAAAGTGGGTGCACCTTCTGGCCAGCAAGGAAGCCAAGTAGGATCGAGAATGTTGGTGTTAAAACAATTGACAATCCGAGTCCTGATACCTTTGCGCAAAAGTTCTTTACCAAAATTAAAGATTTCCAACCATAAGAGAAAGTAACTTTAGGTTGCACTTCCAACAATGGTTGTTTACAGAAGTATCGATGCTTAAGTACTTTGGATAGTAGACTATTAGTTATGTTGACTACTTTCCAGACTTGTCTTGCAAGTAAAGCTCGATTGAAGTGTTGAAGGTCTCTAAAGCCTAACCCACCATTCCGTTAAGGTTGGAAAAGTCTTTTCCGAGAGAACAATGACATTTTTCGAGAGTCGTTCGTTGAGCCCCACCAAAACCGTGACAACATAGTATCATTGTCAAGTTTGAAACAATTCATAGAAAGTATTGTTAGTGTTACATTTTTAATAAGTTTTTCCTTCCCTGCGTATGAGAGAAAGCATGATTGCCAATTGGAGATTTTGTGTCTGACCTTTGTTTGGATATACTAAAACATGTATGTCTTCTTGTGAGAAAACTGCTTTGGAAGTCCTAGATACTTGCCTCCTCCACCAATGGTAGTAATGTCCAAAGTGGATTGAATGCTTTTCCTAGTATGAGCATAAACATTTACTTCGAAAGTAATCGTGGATTTTCTCAGATTAATCATATGGCGTGAGATCTTCTTATAATCATGAAAGATATTCAAAAGAGTAGATGAACTGGATCAATATGCTTTAATGAAGAACATGGAATCGTCGCGAATAATAAATGTGAAATCTTAGGGCCACTTTTACTGATACTCAGACATTGAAGCTTGTTTTGATTTTGGGCATTATGAGTGAGACAACTCAACACATCACTTGTTAAGATAAAAGATAAGGTGTAGGGCTACGCTTTCGGGTATTCGGTTCGGTTCCGGTTCTTTAGTTCCTGAATTCTAATACCCAATATATCCTTTTCAATTTTTCGGTTTGGTTCCCGTTCTGTTCCTTCCGGTTCCGGGTTGGTTCGGTTCTATGTTAAAGGAACCGGAAAATACCCGGATTGGTCCCAAATCGCTTCCGGGTATTTCAGACCCGAAATACCAAAAAATACCCAAAATTTTTGGTTCTAAGTCAGTTCCAGGTATTTCCAGACCCAAAATACCAAAAAGTACCCGAAATTTTTGGTTTTAAGTCGGTTTCGGGTATTTCCATACCCAAAATACTAAAAATACCGAAAACAACTAAAGTACCCGAAAAAATTTTAAGACTAAATTACCCGGAAGTACCCGAATAAAAAATAAAAATCCGCCTAAGAAAAACTAAAGTACCCAAAATATATAATATGTATATAAATGTTTCGGGTATTCGGTTCTACCCATCGGTTCTCGGTTTGGTTAGTTCCTACCCGATACCCATGGTTCTTCATCTCAGGAACCATCAGGTATTTTTGGGTGGAACCGGAACCGGAACCGTTTTTTTTGGTTCTTCAGTTCTGGTTTTTTTGCCCAACCTTAATAAGATGAAAGAGGATCACCTTGTGTGAGTCCTCTGTATGTTGTAAAAGATTGATAAGAGCTTCCTTTGATAAGAATCATAAAGGAAACATAACTGACACATGCCATGATCTATAAAATCCATCGATTATTGAAACATTTCATGCGCATCACCTCTTCTAAAAATTTCCACTCGAGTCTGTCATAAGTTTTGTTGACATCTGTTTTGACAGCCATAAATTCATTGGCGCATCGACATTGTGATTTAAAGGCACTATATGCTTCATGGGCTAAGAAAACATTATCAGTTATGTAGAGACCAAGAGTATATGCAACGTGATTTTCTGAAATCAGAGAAGCCATCATTAAGATGAGCTACCAAGATTTTTTATATAATCTTATAAAGGACATTACATAAACTGATTGGCCAAAAATCTTGCATAATCTTGGGAATCAAATAGATATTCGTATTATTGAAATCTTGAGGCATAAAACCATGAGTAAAAAATCTTGAATCGTAGAAACGATTTGATCTTGCATTATTGTCCATTATTTATGAAAGAACAATGTTGTAAATCCATCAAATCCTGGTGCTTTGGTGCTCCTTATAGAAAATACTGCATCACATATTTCATCAGTAGAGATAGGCTTTGTCAATGCTTCATTCATTTGAGATGAGACAACTGGCTTTATGATGTCAAGAATATGTTCATAACTTGAATTGTAGGAGGACGTAAAAAGCTTTTGGAAATATTGTTTGGCTTATGATAATATAGCCGCAATGCCTCGTAAAATACAGCCTAGCTAAGATTGTAAAGTAAGAATTGATTTTTTTCTCTTCTATTCTTGGTAATGGTGTGGAAAAAGCGAGTATTATGATCTCCACACTATAACCATGTATTCCTAGATTTTTGTTTCCAAAACTATCCATTCCTCTGTATTCGTGAGAGAATTGTTATCATAGATCATTGATGTGAAACATTGATGTGATGGAATCAGTCAATCTCTCCTCAATATTCCGTTTAAGTGTTTGTATCTTGGAAGCAACATTGAGGTTTCTCATTTTTTTTTCCAGTGAAAAATTGTATTACGACAATGTTATATGCGGTTCTTCAAAGATGTGGCATCCAGAACCGAAGACCATCCTTTGAAAAAAACTTCAAAAAATCAGGAATGCCAAACAATCTGGCATCAAATCAAAATTTTCTTTTGCCTGTTTTTATTGAAAGTCTTATAGAAACTATAGCAGGTTTGTGATTTGATTCATTAAGTTCCAAGAACTTGATTTCAGAAGCTGAAAATAAAGTTTTCCAATGTTTGTTAGCCATGGTGCAGATTGATGTCATAGTGTGAAAGTCAAACAAAATCACTTAAAGAATGTTGCTTTCCACCTATCTTCTCACTTGGATGAAGTATCTCATTGAAATCTCTAAATAAGAGCCAAGGGCCCTTTCGATTGATACTGAAGTTGTTCCCAAATTATATATCTTAGAGAAAAATTGAGATTGCCATATAAAAACAAAATGTAAAAGGAAAAACCATCTTTAATAATGTGACAATCCATAAGTCTTTGACTAAGATGAAAAAATAAAACCGAAATAAAAGAATCCCACATTAAAGCCATTCCCTCACTAAGTCTTATACGACTTACACCTCTAGTATTATCATACTCCACTTGTACAACTAAGTCTGTTACTACATTATCACTTTTTTGGTCTCTATGAGAAAGAATGGGACCAAAGAATAAATCCTCTCTATCTCCTTTAGGCGTTGAACTACCGAATATTTCATGTCCTGACAGTTTCAAAAAGGCTATATCCATAGATCATGTGGTGGTTTATGGTCCACCAAACCTTCACTTTACGATTTTGGAGTATTAGTTTCCATTGAGAATCTAGTTGCAGCAACAACATGAATGTAGATAGGAGTGAAGAATGTCCAAATCTTGTTTTCAACGGCCTCGTCCCTCTATCTCTTGTGGAAATATGTATGTTGTTGGTAGTCTTCATCATTCGTAACTCTCTTACATTCATTGAGCACATCCTCAAGGACGTTAGACGAATCATCTGCGTCAGCCTTTCACTTCTTATTCATGTTTGATGGTATAGCAGAATCATTCGCTTCAATATTTGGAACATGCTTAGATGGATAATGTATAGGAGCAGCTGATGGTACACCACACGCATCATCATCTTCATTTTGACATCGTGATTGAGGAGTCCACATGCAAAACAAAAATTACGAAGCTTCTCATACTAAAATTTCAAAGGCACAACTTTGTTTCCAAAGCATAAATGTCGTTGGAAACGTAAAGGATCAGAGATCTTCCACATCACACTGACACAGGAAATTTCACTAGATGACTCGCTTCACCCGCAAAGCCAGCTTCCAAAAAAATCCCAATTTCATACCTTTTTGGATCACCATTGGTGGTATGAGATACTGCAGAGGAATGCCTCTAATTTGGATCTAAAAGAGATGAATTGAAGGTCATCAGAAGTCATGTTGGGAGACAATTTTTTTAAGACGACTATCCAATCATTGAATGATCATAGGCCACAGCGCAACACCACGAAAAGTGACTCCTCTATTGGGAAAAAGAACATAATTGTTTTGTCCTCTAGCATTCGGTCATGGACATCTTCACTAGAGCCTCAAAGTTAGAGTAATGCCATCATCATAGCGCAAATTCTTCTTGGCTGGGTTAATTGGTTTCCCAAACTGAATTGAGTCTCACAGATAGTGGATGCACAAAGATCATTAGACAAGTTGACAATCTCATCATTAAGACCCAGGGTGATGTTCTGGATCTTGTTTTGAAAGCGATCATACATGATTAGGTTGAAAAAGGGAAAAGTGATGGTAAGGTTGAGTAGCGAAGGAAAGATCTATTGAAGAAGAGTTAGTTATATATATAGGCATAGAGAAGCAGTTTACAACGTTATCGCCAACGAATTAACTATCAGAAAATAACAAAAAACAAGCAAAAGAAACCGCCGACAATTAATCGAAGAAAATCCCAAAGAAAACGCCTTTTGAGCCACGAGTTTAGAAAAAACACCGTAATATCATTAATTACTTTTTGGGTCCAATTCATAAGTTTACTCTATTCTATTTTCAATTCCGGAACCTTAATGAATGGGTCCAAGTCCACTTCTCTCTTCTCATTCTTCTCCCTTCTTATGGTTCTCTCTATCTAAAAAAAACTTTTGTCACAGACATGCTTCGATGGGCACATATAACCGCAGGAGTTCTGTCTGTTGTCGTCCTTACTGCTCTCCTAGCAGTCTTCCTCCGCCGGTGGTGCTGTGTCCGGAGACCAGAGAGCTCCGACAATCTTAACACAGATGGCCCCATACAAAGAGATAGCTTCCAGGCAAGAATCTCCAAACTCCACCAAAAAAGCCTCATTCACCAGATAGATACCTCCAACATCAAACATAGAGGTAACATCAGCAACTATTCCGTGGGAATGCTGTCAAAGCCTGGTCTATTCACCTGGACAGACCATCCAGCTTTGGTGGCCGAAGCAATCGAGAATGGTTGGACAAGGTTTGGATTTGCTGTCCATGCCGGAGCCCCTCCAAGACCGGCTCTTTTAGGCCTTTGTACGACGGCAGGGAACGATGATCCTGGTGTAGTGATCACATGGGAAATGTCAAGTGGGTCGGTTGATTTCACACAAACGATAAAGTTTAATCAATCCTTTAAAGAAACAGTCAACGCGAAAAACTCATTGATGGTTGTTCGAGCAGCTTTACCTATTCCTGGACCACAACTTATAAGCTATTCTTTCCCACAAGAGGCTTACTTTGAAATCACACTTGTCAAAATACTTGGTGAGAACATTGATCTTTCATTAGTAGAAGGTGAAAAAACTAAGTTGTTTAACAATCAAGGAGTTAAAAGGAGAGAATGTTTTGGTGATAAGGAAGATGCAGTTTTGTCTATTGGATTATCAACTGGTGCTGGCGATACAAGGCTCCCTGGAAAATTCCCAGCTTCTATTGGATTTCAATCGGACGGAGCTGTGTACCTCGATGGTATGTCATTATTTTGTTTGATGTGGAAAATGTCAGAAAAACAAAAAGTCATGAAAAATAAGTTAGCCGTCTTTTGAGAATTGATGAGAAGTTATTTGTTAATGGGAAATGGAGACCCACTAATGAATATAACGTCGTGGTCAGAGACGAAGTCGTCTAACCTCAATTCTTCTCTAGACTTTAGAATATGATCCTAGCTAGTTTGCGTTGACTTTTGGTTTACTTATTTTCTTATTAAGATATTTTAATTCCTTTTTCTTTAGTTTATACGTTTTGTTAAAACAATCACTTTTTGTTTATTTCAAAATTGATATTTTTTTCTTCATAAAAATAAAGTTAGATATCCTTATAATGTAGAATTGAACAAAATAGTTTTCTATTTACACCAACATAAATGAGTGTTTTAAAATGATTCTTGTTTTCAAATAATGTGTTTAGGTTGATATATAATTTGAGAGTTTATGTTTTAGGAATGAAGCTTGTTTGTGAATCGGAGAAACATGAATGGGCAAAAGAAAAGAAAGTGGTTGGTTGTGGTTACGATCCAAGGAAGAAGAAAGTTTACTTCACAGTAAATTCACATATGGCTCATGTCATCAACTGTACAGCAGATGAGTTTAGAACTCCTCTCTACCCAATTCTTGCTTCCAACACAGAGGCCACAGTTCTTGTCAACTTGGGGCAATTCCCATTTTATTATGGCCCGGCAAACGCGCAACGCACACCTAATCCTTGTGCTAGTGCTACAGCCGGGCTCGAGGATAGCAAAGATCTTTTCTCCATTGGGAGATTAGATTCTCAGTATTTAAGCAATTTTTTTATTAACAGAGGAAACAGTGATGAGATTGCAAGTGGAAGGACCACTGTGGAAAATACTAGCAATAGACGTAAGCTGGATTATGATGAAGAATCTGATGCTGATCTTTTTGAGATTGCTCTTGAACGTTCTGGTAAACTAACTCCTGCCAGATGATAAGCATTTTACATGCAAGAATATGATCACCTCTCATAGAGTGAGTGTATCACTATTGTACAAAATAACTAGAGACTACATGCTCATGCACCCTCATTGACGACCTAAACAGGAACAAGCAATTTTTCCCACTTTTTTCTATTAGCTTTGTTCGAGTGATATTCAAGGTTGTGTGTACATTCAACATTTATGAAACTAAACATATTGTAACATCTCAAAATTCTCCCCTCAAAAGGCTCAAATCCCAAAAGCTCTGCCTAGTCAGACAATGGGGATAGGCTTCATTGTCTAAAAGCTAACACTCTTGAAAGAGTCTTAACATCTCATTGATCGAATGTTCTTGTGCCAAATATAATTGGGGTTAAGCGATATGTAGAAGTTATGGGACTATATAGTATATTGGTAAAGGAGCGTTCTGTCTCAAGGGGAAGTGACCACACGAGGGGGCGGTGAAAGAAGCAAAAGTCAGAATATTGGCGTGAGTCATGAAATACTGATGAGAATCAAATACATTTAAAAGTCAAGGGTTCCTCCACAAGATTCGTTCATGAAGGGTGAATCAAGGCTAAAGATTAGGCCAAAAGACATAGTGCATGAACAATGAGCGAGTATTAATGTACTACCCCTGTTGGTCTCCAGGAATAGGAGAGCCTAGATTAGTCAAAATATGTGTTGTCTCCATTTCATACTTGAATTGAAAACCTCAAAAATTATTCGGATCCACTCGTGTGTTAATTAAATCAATACAATGCGCAAATATTTAAAGAACACGCAAAAAATTAATAGAACATTTACACTCTAGTGTACCTAATACTAAAGTATTATCAATATGAGCGATTTAGTGCTTTTGGTGGACTTTCACTCTCAACAAATACCATTTTGCCTTTAAAAAGGAGATAAAAAGAAGTGGTATTGATTTGTATTGGTAGATGCGCAAGAAAAAATAATGTTTTTATTCTTCATCATCAATCTTTAAAATTAATAAGTTGAAAATATATATATTTGATTTTTTTTTACTCTATAAACAAACATTTGTTTTTTTATTTTATTTGGATACTGAACAAAATACAAGTTTTATGACGTTTGTGTACACGACACTTTGTATACATGACGCTAATTATTATTCGAAGTACACAATGATTATTCAGTCCGTTTACAACGTCGTGTATCATTCATCATGTGTATAGCGTCATGTACACGATGCTTGTGTGTACAATGATAAGCTCATGATTTTAATCCTAAATCTACACTGCAGAGAACATATCTAAGTAGTATAGAATATGGTCGATTTCCCACAAAGACCAGATAGTGCGACTTTCAATATTATGTAGAATTTAGCTAAGACAAATAATTAATAAAACCAAGCCTAGGGATTTTATAGTTCTAAAAAGGAATAAAAATAAGGAAAATTACATATAATCTTGAGGACGATCTTGTAATTTGACACTTTTCAAATTCTGCTCAGGTGTAGGGATCGATCTCTTTTTTTTCTTGGAGATCGATCGATCTGGATATGGATTGATCGATTTGGATATGGATCGATCGATATGTCTTCACGTAAAATCTGAGGGGCTTCGGATCGATCGATCCATGCTTGGAACGATAAATCTCTTTTCTCGTATTTGGATGGATCGATCATTCTTCACCTAGATCGATCCCTCCATCTTCAAATTGTCCATTTTCACCTTAAACCTTCTGAAATTTATCCTTTTTTGCTCCAGAACGTTCCAAACACCTAGAATCATGAAAATATGCCAAATATACAAGGAAAACACTTGGATAATGCCAAATAGAAAGTATAAATACCCACTACAAAGCATTATAACCGAGTAATATCAACTCCCCTACACTTAGAACTCGCATAATCTAAAAAACCACAAATTTAGACATCAAAAACTAAAAGACACTAATCCTATACAACCACTGTAAATAGAGTGTTTACATGTTCCTAACAATATTCTTCCTACTCTAATTCCAAATCAATCAAACTATAAAATCATTTCAACTAGCTCTCTAAATTAAATTAAGTACAGATAAGTGCCTTCTCTCTAAATTTCTCATGTTTTTTTTCTACGCATTTCTACATTTTTTTCTTTTCATATTTTTATAGTAGCATGTTTTGTGGGATGAGGAAACAGACTTCAAGGTCTGCTGTTCAATCCCTCTTTTACCGTTTTTTTTGTTGAAGGGAAGAAGAGAAAGGATCTGAATCATACGGAAAGAACTTCTCGATTTTACAGAGAACGGAAGAGCAAGGTACCTAGCTTTCAAAAGCATATCAGTCAGTCAATTACGTTTCATACCTGTCGCAGCAGTCAAATCTAAGTCAATAATCAAATAGAAATTAATACTAAACTCACACTAGGCTAATAATCATCACAGATTCTAGTTATAATTCCTTTGACTCGACTAAATGAAAAACGAACAATTTTGCAAAATTTCACCAAAATAACAAAACATCCAAAATGACACAAAACATAGTTAGTAGCTATATACCCTCCCCTAGACTTACTTCACACAGTGTCAGTGTGAAAATAACTTCAAGAGAAGGAATAAGACTAGATTAAAGGAAATTAACAAAAATGTGAGTTCAAGTTGAATTTTGTAACTTACCTGAAAAGGAGAACGATCGATCTCTATAGGGATCAATCGATCTCTGTTGTCGGGATTTTAATGGATCGATCGATTTGTGCGCTGAACCATCGATCTGAGCTGCCGATGAGACCCTTAGTTTTCCTAAGTCATGAAGAGAATGAGTTACCTCATGCCATTAGGTTGTTGTCTTCTTCTGCTATGTCCGGAGTAACTTGAAGATTCTTCACCAGTAATATCTTAAATCATAGATAAGTCAAAAGGAAAAATAAATAGGTTAGGAACTAAAAACAAAACTGACTCGAAACCGAAAACAACTAATCTAAAACACCAAATAGTGGGTTGCCTCCCACTCATCGCTTGTTTAACATCAATAGCTTGAAGAACTTACCTCCTATGCTGAGGTTGGATCAGCATCAAGAGATGCTCCATAACAAGCTCCAAAATTCGCCATCTTCATCTTCATAACCTTACTTATCATATCCTTGGCCACATCGGTTCCCTTATCGTTAAGCTCTAAGGTAAAAAAAAGGCTTTAACCTTTGAAGTACCTTTAATTTTCACCTTATACTCAATTTCATATGCATCTATGCAATGAGGAATCAAAGTAACTTGAAGACTTTTCTTGATCTTCTCTATGTTCGCCTTTTCTTTGCTTTTAACCTTTGGGATTCATTCCTTGGTTAGAATTGAGATTCTTTATTCAAGACTTCATTAACTGCACCTGATGTCTCTGCATTTTAGTAGTTTTGAGAAGTCATTTACCATCATTTTAGGGGCATTTAGATGTCACATTTAGATGTCAACATGTTGCATTTATAGGACTTTATTAGTAAGTTGGAATTTTCAGGAAATTCTGCATTAACGTTCGCATACATGTGCATTTTGGAGATTTTTCAGGACTTTTAGGAGTTTTCAGAACATTATTGCAATCTTGGAGAAGGAAAAGGAAGAGCCAAGCCAAAAAAGACCAAGGATCGATCAAAATAATTCTACCGAAGCCAAGTTTGATCGAGCCATGATTGAGCCAACTCAAACGGCTCGATCACCACATCATGTTAAACCAAGTCTTCAGCTGAGACACGGGCTCGATCACCCGGATCAATCAATGAGCCTTTCCCTCGATCACCCCCGTATGCTTCGCCTCGACATCGAGCTAAGCTCGCCTCAATCAATGGCCAAGCCTTCACTCGATCACTCAGCTTGATGAAGCTCACCTCGACCAAGCTCGCCTTTCCTCGATCATGGCTAAGCTCCCTCGGCCATGCCTCCTTACGTCAATCAACTTAGCTCAATCATCCGAGCATCTACCTCGAGCTGCACCAAATCCGGCTCGATGAACCGAACTTTCACCTCGATGGCCCAGCTCCACTCGATCATGTGGATCGATCACCACATCGAGCCAAACCTTTTCTTCACAAATCAAGTCGGACCACGTGCAGTTTTTAGACATTTATCTTTTAGTGTTTTTAGGGATTTTTTGAACTACTATATAAGCCCTAAAAACACCTCTTTTTAGACTAAGTTTTATTTTATATCATTTTGGGTTTTTGGCTTAGGTCTCTTTTCTCTGTTTTTCCTTTGATGTTCTTGTTGATCAAAACTCATGTTTCTTATGAAGTTTATGTTTAGTTTAAGATTTCTTCATTTTTCATGTTTAGTTTAAGGTTGTAAATTATCTGGTGCATATTGATCTATTGTTTTACTCTTCTAATCTCATTTGCCTTGATCATCATTTATGGGTTTTGTTATTGTTTCATTGGATCATTGTTTTTCTGGGTTGATGTTCTTGTTGTTCTTCATCTTCTGCACCTATGATTTTTCGTGATGATTATCATCCTCTGGTTTTTCTGACTTTGATGTTCTTCATAGTTTGACTTTTGATCATGATGTTTTGTTTTGAAGTTATGTTTTCTGATTTTCCTGATTTCATACCCACCATGTGTAGTGAGTAGTTACCTAGGTTCCATGAGGATGGGGCAGACTAGTGTTGAATCCTTGTTTTACCCTAGATGCCTAAGTTGATTGTCTTTTGATCCCTTATGTTTCACTAATCTTCATGCTTATTTCTTTCTGATCAACTGAAATTTCATATTAGATATTTCCTCACCTAAAAGGTGTCTGATGAAATGTCTGAATAAGCGATTTCAGAGATTTGCATACCTAGCCTAAGAGATTAGATGTTTAAGATGTTTATTGGCTTTAGTGGATTGGTTCTTCATGCCTGCTAGGTAGTGTACCGTTAACGAGATTTAGTCTTAGGGATTAACTCATTGTTTCAGGTATGTTAGGTGTCTAGACAATTCATGGAGGATCACTGGTCAATTACCCCCATCCTTAGGAACTACCTTCTTTGATTGCATTTTACCCCCATTTTCTTCCCTGCTTTCATTTCATTTGCTGTTCACCCTTAGTTTCTATTTATGCATGTTAACCTTAATGTCTTGTTTACTTTATGCATCTTTTCTTGTTTAGGATTGTTAGCAACCCCCCTTCTTATTTGACATGAATTAGTAGTTCTAATTGCATCTAGAGTGGTTAATAACACACATGAATGGATTGACACCTATTCATACTACAATGACATGATAGTGGGATAGGGAATTGACACACACAGAAAAACCTTGTTATCAATAAGGTTTCATTTTATGCCATTTTTGGTTTTCGTCTTAGGTTTCTTTTCTCTCTGTTTTTCCTTTGATGTTCTTGTTGATCAAAACGCAGATTTCTTATTAAGTTTACGTTTAGTTTCTCATTTCTTCATTTTTATGTTTAGTTTAAGGTTATGAACTATCTGGCGCATATTGATCTACTGTTTTACACTTATAATCTCGTTTTTTCCTTGATCATCATTTCTGGGTTTTGTTACTATTTCATTGGAACATTGTTTTTCTGGGTTGATGTTCTTATTGTTCTTCACCTTCATCTTATGCATCTCTGATTTTTCGTCTTGATCATCATCCTCTAGTTTTTTTGACTTTGCTGTTCTTATTGTTCTTCATAGTTTGACTTTTGATCATGATGTTTTGTTCGGAAGTAATGTTTTCTAGTTTTCCTGATTTCATACCCACCATGTGTAGTGAGTAGTTACCTTGGTTCCATGAGGATGGGGTAGACTGGTGTTGAATCCTTGTTTTACCTTAGATGCCTAATTTGATTGTCTTTAGATCTCTTATGTTTCACTGATCTTCATGCTTATTTTTCTGATCAATTGAAATATGATATTAGACATTTCCGCACCCAAAAGGGGTCTGATGAAATGTATGTACAAGTGATTTATCAAGAGATTGGACTTGGTGCTTTACGAATCTGTTGTCTAGAGATTAGTTCATTGTTTTAGGTATGTTAGGTGTCTAGGCAATTCAGGGAGGATCACTGGTCAATTATCTCCATCCTTAAGAATTACAATATTTGATTGCATTTTACCCTCATTTTCTTCCCTGCTTTTATTTCATTTGCTGTTCACCCTTAGTTTTTATTTATGCATGTTAACCTTAATGTCTTGTTTAATTTTTGCATGTTTTCTTGTTTAGGATTGTTAGCAAACCCCCCTTTCTTATTTGACTTGAATTAGTAGTTCCAATTGTATATAGAGTGGTTAATAACACACTTTATTCGATTGACACATATTCATACCACAATGACATGATAGTGGAATAGGGAATTGACACACACAAAAAACCTTGTTATCAATTTGGCGCCGTTGCCAATTGGGTGTTTGTTTGTTACATTCTAGATTTTGGATCTATTGAGATCACGTTCGTTTTCCACCTACATACTCACTTTGTTTACTTTGTTTTCAGGTACTTGAATCATTGTGTATGAACCTGAGAAACAGAGGACCTACTAACTTAACCCCAATTTTCAACAACATTCGTGCCCTTGGAAGAGAATACTCTCGAGCAAGTCGAGAACATGAACGCTTGGAACATTTACGGAGATTGGATTTGCAAATGGAGAATAACATTAACCCGAACATTCCATGTACCATTGGTGCTAGTGATGCACCCAGTACTCACACACACCGCCATGGGATTGCTCCACCAACTGTGACCAACAACAATTTTGAAATCAAAAACTGTTTGATTGCCATGGTTCAAGCGAAAAATTTCCACGGGCTACCTATGGAGGAACCTCTGGATCATCTTGATGAGTTTGACAGGCTCTGCAGTCTCACAAAGATCAATGAAGTAAGTGAAGACGCTTTCAAACTATAACTTTTCCCTTTCTCTTTGGGTGACAAAGCCCGCCACTGGGAAAAGTCTCTTCCTCAAAACACCATCACCTCCGGGAACGATTTCAAGAAGGCATTCCTTGCCAAAATTTTCTCAACTTCACGCACTGCTCGACTGCGGAATGAAATCTCTGGCTTTCCCAAAAGAATGTTGAAACATTCTTTGAATCCTGGGAACGATTCAAAGGTTTCACGTTGCAGTGTCCTCATCATTGATTCAACAAGGAGTCTCTGCTTAGCACTCTCTACCGTGGTGCTTTACCCAAAAACCAGATGCTACTTGACATAGCTAGCAACGGTAACTTCTTGAACAAGAATGTCGACGATGGATGAGAATTGGTTGAAAATCTCGCTCAGTCTGATGGAATCTATAATGAGGATTATGATCGCACTCCTAGAGGTGGCGTTGATTCTGATGACAAGACTCGGCGAGACATAAAGGCCTTGAATGATAAGTTGGATAAGCTCCTTCTTGGTCAAAAGCAACATGTTCACTTCATCACTAATGAAGAGCTCACTCAGATTCAAGCTGGGGAGACAAACCAACATGAGGAGATTAGCTATGTACAGAATCAGAGTGGATATAACAAAAGTTTCATCAACTACTCCAACAACCCTAGTCTTTCCTACCGTAGCAACAACGTGGCCAACCCTTAGGATCAGGTTTATCCACCACAACTACAGAAGAACATTCAACCATTCATAAATTATGCTCAAAATCATGGTTTCATTTCAAAGAAACAAGATCAGAATGGGTCCCAACAACATCAACAAGGAGGAGCACCCCCTGGTTTCACCTCTAACCAACCTCAAGCTCAGCCTTCCAACATTGAGACAATGTTGCAACAACTTCTTCAGGGTCAAGCAAAAAGTGAAATGGAAACATCTAAGAAGTTTGGTGAACTCCACGACAAGATGGACTCCTCATTCAACGCCATCTATGCAAAGATTGACGTTCTGAACTCAATGGTTACTACTCTATAAAGCAAGTGTGCTTCTACTTCTGTTTCTTCCCCAAGTACAAATGGCCAACTTCCTCGAAAATCAATTCAGAACCCCAAGGAGTATGCACATGTCAATGCCATCTTCTTGGGACATACCCACGATCTTTCTTCTCACANACATCCCAAAGGAAAGTGTCATTCAAGGTTGGGGGGGGGGGGATTCGAGTTTAAATGGAGCTGAAACTGCAGATTCTAGAAAGACTGATTCTTTGACATGGACAAAACCAGGGTCAGTTGCCAGAGTCAAGTCTGTTCCTGGTGATAAGCTATATGTTTCAAAGGAGAATGAAATACCTTTTGTTCCACCACCTTATGTTCCAAGGTTACCATTCCCATCACGTTTCAAGATGGAGATAATGGCGAAATATCCAGAAATATTTGAGAAATCCATGAGGGAAGAGGTTGCTTAAGGAGTGTTGGTACCGAATGAAGAATGCAACACTTTAATAGCAGAAAAGCAAGAAGATCATGGGTCATTCACTCTGCTATGTTCACTAGGACCATTGAGTTTCGACAAATGCTTATGCGATTTATGAGCTTCCATCAACTTGATGCCTCTCTCTGTTGCCAAGAAGATAGGGTTCAATGAGTATAAAGCTTCCAACATATCTCTGATTTTAGATGACAGATCCATTAGGAACCCTCATGGATTTTTGGAGAACTTACCCATCAAGATTGGGAATGTAGAGATACCCACAAACTTTATGGTGTTGGATATGGACAAAGAACCAACAGATCCACTAATATTTGGAAGGTCATTCTTAGCTACAGTTAGAGTTGTGATTAATGTCAAGAAAGGCAACATCAGGTTGAACATGGGGAATGGTCCAAAGATGATCTTCAACATCAAGGATAAGACAAAGAAGCCTAAAATCCAAGGTCAGCTATTCATAATCAAGGAGAAGAATCACTACAAGAAATATGCGTTTTCTTAGCAGTCAAAAAACGCTATCGTAGCATTTCATAGCAGATAATTAAACGCTCTGACAACGCCCGTCATTATAGTCGGACACTTTANGTCGGACACTTTAGATAGCAGATTTAATGTATGCTATAATTATTAAAGTTACGATAGCGTAGTTGAAGATGCAATTGTTTATTTATATAATAGCGCAGTATATTTATTATTAAAGTTTTTAATAATAGCTTTAGTTTTATATATTCAATAGCGTTGGATTTGTATTAT
>OVBE01004814.1:0-23022 GCA_900406425.1 Iberis pinnata | reverse complement strand
CAATTTGTTGTCATAGAGTGCCATAATGTGCTTGAAAAGTGGGTCGCTCTTCACTTCCGCATACTCTGCTGGAAACATCTTATGTAAGTTATAGAGTAACGACCATTTGCAGCTGTTATTGATCTTATCCACTTGAGGCTCGAGACCACGTTCGAAAATACGCTTTGGAAGTGCTAAATCCATCCCTACAAAACCAAAAGAAGAAAAATGTTTATATGTTTCATAGACATTGTATAATTAGCATAACTCATTCTCTTACAAACTAAAAAAATCAACTATAACAATCAAAAGAAACAAAATAACCAAAAAAAAACTAAAAAATTTCGGTTTGATTAGTTAAAGAAATGAACAAAACTCAAGAACTATAACAATCACATAACGTGTATAATTAGCATAACTCATTCTTTTACAAACTAAACACATCAACTATAACAATCAAAAGAAACAAAATAACCAAAAAAACTTAAAAGTTTCGTNCAGTAAACACATTAACAATAACAATCAAAAGAAGCTAAATATTTACAAAAAACTTATGAATTTGCTTCAAAAACTGTATGCATTCGGTTATTACTAAACCTAAACACCCAAAGAGACATACGTGACTTTACAAATCTCTGATAACTGGATTAACAAGTGAAACCCTCAAATTACTTTTACAATATAATAAAAAATGCAAATATTGTATCAAACTAGGATACAGTAAAAACATATTTCGCCTATATTAAATATAAGAAAAAAATTGTGATTCGAAAGCAGATTAATTTCAATCATCATGCAAGTGTTGGAACAAATCTTAAAAAATATTCTGGAACCCACACTCACATATGCTAAAAGGTGGCTCAACATACCTAGCTAAGACCCTTGCATTACTATTAAAAAAAATCAAAACATACTAAATTCATTTATGTGCCAAAGCAGAGATTTAAAAGATTAAGCTTATACTTAATAGCAAAGGCACTATTAATAAAGATCAACTAATAAAAGTATTTTAGAAGAAACTTCTTACTGTTCAGAGAGCTGAAATGCAAATTTCGTTGCATAGTACAAATTAGAACAATGATATATAGAAAAGTGGGGTTTGACATGAATAAACACATGAACTACAAGAATCAAAAGAACATAAATTACCCAAAAACATAAAACTTCCGGTCCAAATATGTAGAGGAAATTAACATAACTCATGAACTACAACAATCTCCAAAAGTGTTTAATTCCCACAACTCAATCTTTAACAACCTAAACCCATGAACTAGATCAATCAAAGCAACCTAAATTCTCTAAAAAAACTTAAAATTTTCGGTCAAAGAATGTTGAATAAATAAACCAAGAGAAACCAAAACCAAGAACAAGAACAATCAAAACAACATTCAAATCAACATAGTAGCTTAAATTTCAAGAAAAAATAGAGAAATTTCAATACCCCGAAAAAATTTCTTTAAGTTGAGCTTCAAGTCTTTTCACGCAACGAAAACGAAACCTTTAACCCACCTTCAAGAGAACTTTCGAGATACTTCAAATCCCTAACCGGCACAGACCGAAACTCGCCGGAAAACGAGCTTCCCGGAGATCGATTCCGGAGCTTTTTCGCGGGTGAAGAAATTTTTTTTAAGCAACTTAGTTATAGGAATTTTGTTTGTTAAAAGAGTTTGTCGATGGGTTTAATTTTTGGAGAAAAAAAGAAAAGACAAAAAAGTCAAAATTAAATGGTTTAGGGGTATTAGGACAATTAAAAAATATATATATATATTAAAGAGACAAAAGTTAGTCAATTTTGACCTTTTTTAGCAAATTTCTCTTGTATGTATGAATATATATATTGAAATAATATAAAATTAACTTTGGTTGGTGGATCACCAGATTCACCAGTCAGTAGTGGTTGATCTCTTTTTTTATCAAGGTTAATCAATGCTATAAGAAGTCAATGTATTTTTCAAGACTTGATATTGATATCTCTGATAAGAATAAAATACATAAGTAACATTTAAAGAGTAATTTCACAAAATACAACAATAATATGATTAAAAGTATTTTCTTCCAAAAATAGCATAAGCATTAAAATTGAATTTCAAAATTTAATATTTAACATTTGGATTTATTAATTAAAGTTTACAATTTGATTTTGAAAGTATTATGTTTGGTTTTGGGGATTTAATTTGAAAGGATTAGGTTTAGTTTTATTTAAGTTTTTAACATTTTTGGAATAAAAAAAGTTTTTTTTTATATTTTTGTAACAACTGAAAGTATGTGATATTTTTGAAACATAAAGTAAAAAATAACATTTTATAGAATTATGTATCGCGTAAAGTATTATTTCGTTATTGAAGAGATATGATATGGTTTCCACCGGCAATAAGCCAATAACATGATATTGTTTCCATGCAGCATACATATACCCTTTTTATCATTTATCTTGCTGGTGGTCGCCGATATCACGCGATGGCGCATCGAGGACCTATAGGCATAAATGACTTCAATTCATATTTCTTCCGGTTTCGTTGGGAGAACATAGCGGTTCTCCTCAGCTCTGCTTCCCAACCATCGACGCTTTTTTATTAGAGTTTGCGGTTTTGGGACGATGGTGATGTATCCAGGGTTTTCCTAACTCTACTCAAGTTTAATTAAGGTTAAATTTACTTATGTTAAGGTTAATTTTACTATGATTAAGTTAATGTTGTAATGCGGTCTAGTTAGCTTAACTAGAGTTATGTTAAATTAACTCAAACTAGTTTGGTTAGTTTGCTTGTATTAGAGTTTTGGTTTTGGTCAGGATCTAAAAATGTTTTTGTATGGGCTATCTATATATGTACTATAAGCTTTTTTAATAGAAAACTCTTTAACTAAACAAACTAAAACTTAAACGTAAAATATTGATGTTTTGTATCTCTTTTAGTTTATTTGTAATTGTTGATACCGGATTTGTAACCTAATAAGAAGTCCACTTGGATCAAGGTCCATATGAATCAAGTCATCTTGAAGTCGGTGACGAGTTGGGCTTCGAAAGAGAGAGTTCGGCCCATTCACAGAGCCCATTAAAAAATATTAAAATTATGATAAATTGATGTATTTTCAATATAAATATTTTTGTAATCATTTTAATCAAGACATGAATTACTCTCTACAAGCTAAAACACACATATTAGAGTTTAACATAATTGTTAAACCTTGAATCAACAATTGGCGCTGTATGTGGGGACAACTACTAAGCTACGCCTAGCTGCGACAATTTAGCTCTACACGATCTACTCTTCCTTTTCACAAAGCCTATTTTTTTATTGGAAGCAGGAAAATCAGCCACCACAGGATGACTAATGACGGATTGGAAGATCCACTCTCGACAACCGAGAAAAGCCATAATCCCCTTGTCGATCCAACAACAGATCAGACTCAAAACGCCACCACAGTAACAGAAAACGAAAAGAATTACGAGGAACAAATCGAAGAATCAGAGTCTTACAAGGAAGAAAACAATAACAATAACACCGACATAACCATCTAGGACGTGTGGAACCTCTTAAGCAAGCAGATGGCAGAAACGAACATACTTAGTGTCAAGTCCATGATCTAAGATCAAAACTCGACAGTATGTCTGTCCAGGTCAGTGAAAGAGATGTCAGCATCGTGAGCAGGCCGCTCTTCGGAGCATTTAACTCGACACCAGAAACATCACCCAGGACGACTGCCGTAAATCCAAGGGTCGAAAGCCGACTTGACCCCATAAACCTCCAAAGGTTTCATGGAACCACTGCAAACAAGCTACAACAGATCCGAGACAAAATAAAAAAACATGAGCTCACATGTTCACCAAGAAACCAGCTCGACTCCATATATCGTGAAGGCCATCGAAGAAATACAAAGGACGCCTTTTACCAGGAGAATCATGGAAACACCAATACGACACTCGAAAAAATCAAGTTCACAATGTATAACGAAAATAGCAATCCAGTCCAGTATTTGACGGCTTTCACCATCGCCATGGTGCAAGCTCAGTTCACCTCCAAAGAACGAGATGCAAGCATGTGTCAACTGTTTCTCAAGAATTTATTAAGACCCGTTATGACCTGGTTCTCCCACTTGGAACCTGATTCCATCAATAACTTATAGCAGTTATCGATAATATTCATCAAGCATTATTCGATGTTCATTGCCAAGAAGGCCACGACAACCAACCTTTGGACATTATCCCAGAAAGAAAAAGAGTCACTTCGTGCCCTTCTTGACAGGTTTAAAGAGGTCTTCGCCCAAATAGTAATAAACAAAAAAGAAGCTCACGCCGCCCTGCGAAACGCCCTATGGTACAATTCTAGGTTCCAAGACGAGCTACTCATTAACCCACCACATACATTAAAAGTTACGCTTCAAAGAGCTAGAAAATTCGTTGAGATGGAAGAAGAACATGCAACAATGTCAAAAAAGTATCAAACGTCCAAAAGTCAGAAAAAGGGACGACCCTCACCATGAACCAAGGCAACATTACATCAAGCATGTGACTAGAGAAGAAACAGGACGAGCTGCATATGTTATTACAAAAGGAAAAAGTGCAGCGGGCCCACCTTCGCCTGTCGATGATGATCCCGAAGCATAATGCTACTTTTATAAACAAACAGGACACCTAACTGCGGATTGCTGCTAGCAGCAGTCCATCCTTTTGAAAAAGTTTCAGGAGGCAAAATCGACACCAGCAGATCATGGAACAATGAGAAACGATGGGGAGGAAGCTCAAGGTTTAACTCGTCAACATGAGGGAGAAGTGCAAGAACGCAGGTTAGCACGGTGCAAGAAAATGGTTCTCGAATTACGGATGATATGACCCCACCTAGCCACACCAAGGAACGAAGTCCATAAAATGATGCCAGCGCTTGAACAGCTATGATAATGGGAGGATTGTTGGTATGCAACAATTCAATACGGTCAACTAAAACTGCCAAACGCCAAGCTTCAAATGCTCAGAAAGACCTAACTAGTCTAATGTCGACCTCTGTCCCTCAGGAATTTGGAGATGACGATCTCAAAGGCCTCAATCGACCCCATAACGGCTAGTTATATTGCCAACATCGAAGTAGCTAGGATTCTAGTCGACACATGAAGCTTGGTTGTTATTATTATTTTGATACACTTAAGAAGATGGAAGTTAGAGATGAGTCAATAAACAGAGGAAGTAAAATGTTAACAGGATTCAGCGGGGAGACCGTCCAGTCCATAGGAACAATCAAACTGCTAATCCAATCATGAGGTTTGACTCAAATGGTCAAGTTTGTAGTCGTAGATCAACATTCGATGTTCAACGTAATCCTCGAAATCTCGTGGCTCTACTCCATGAAGGTCGCAATATCGACCTATCACCAATGCGTCACATTCCCAACCAGCACAAGAACTTGGACAATTAGAGGAAATCAACGAGCAGTTCGGACATGCTTCCTAACATAACACAGGATGCGAACGTTGAAAATCTCAAGAATTAGTGACCCGACGCTGACACCAACACACAGGTTGCTCCTAAGCTCGAAAAAATCAAACATGTTAGTATCCACAACGAGTACCAAAAATGAACTGTAGGAGTAGGGAAGGAACTGGATCAAGAAATAAAAAACCGACCTAATATCTCTGTTGAAAAGTAACGGCTCCACCTTTGCCTGGTCCATGGAGGATATGAAAGGGATCAATCCAGCAATCACTTCACATGAACTCAACGTTGACCCCACCTACAAGCTGATAAAGTAGAAGTGACGCAGACTAGAAGCAAAGCGTTCCCAAGCCATGAACGATGAAGTAAAAAATATTACTAAGTGCAAGGTCGATTGGCGAGGTAAAATACCTAGAATGGCTGGCCAATCCAGTCGTTGTGAAGAAAAAGAACGGCAAGTGACGAATACGTGTGGATTTCACCGACCTGAATAAAACATGTCCTAAGGATAACTTTCCACTACCGAACATCGACAAGCTGGTTGAAGCAACCACGGGAAACACGTTTTTATCGTTTATGGACGTTTTTCAGGATGCTACCATATCATGATGCACCCGATAGATCGAGAGAAGAAAACATTCATCACATATTGAGGAACATACTGCTACCAAGTTATGCCTTCTGGGTTGAAAAATGCATGAGCAACTTACCAACGCCTCGTCAAAAGAATGTTCGCGGGCGAACTGGGAAAGACCATGGAAGTTTACATCAACAACATGTTGTAAAATTGTTCGAAGCTAAGAATCATGTGAAAAATTTCGCAAAGTGCTTTGACACGCTCAACTCATACGAGATGAAGCTCAACCCGGCGAAATGTACCTTTAAAGTAACATCAAGAGTGTTCCTCGGCTACATAGTAACAAAAAGGAGAATCAAACCAAACCCGAAGCAGTCGGTGCTTCTCGACCTCCAGCCTCCCAAGACGAAGAAGGAAGTATAACTAGTTCGCCGTGAACCAGTTTAGCAGGGAATATTCAATCAAGAATTATCCAATGTACAAGTATCATGAGATGGTTCAAGAGAAGGCTAACGATTTCGACAACTTTGAGCTAATCAAGATATCACGAGACGAAAATAACTAGGTCGACTCCCTAGCCAACATGGCATATACCAACGATGGGAGCATCAGACGAACTATCCCAATAGAATACATCAAAACCCGAGCATTATAACCGCTATGGCTAATGCGATCAACGACCTACTACATATCAACCAATAAGTCAGCAATAAACCAGACTGGAGAAAAGAAATAATCAACTACATTTTCACGGGAACAGAACCAAAAGACAAGTGGAAAGCACATCGACTTTAGGTAAAGGCCTCACGTTACATGATTGTTGACGGAAAGCTGTATCAATGATCAACCTCAGGTATTCTCCTTCGTTGAATCGAAGGGGATAACATACAACAGGTGTTCGCCGAACTACACGAAGGTGCTGGAGGAAATCACTCAGGTGGACGATGCCTAGCTTTGAAGATAAAAAAGCATGGAAACTATTAGTCAACAAAGCTAGGTGACAGTCAGGACTACACGAGTAAGTGAAAAATGTGCTAGAGACATGGACCAATTAATCCTGCACCAACTGAACCCCTAAACAAGTCTGCAAACCCCTATCCATTCATGAAATAGGCGATGGACGTAGTGGGACGCTTCGCGGTTGCAACAAATAAGCAAAAGTACTTACTCGTAATGACATATTACTTCACCAAGTGGGTTGAAGAAAAATTTACTCAGCCGTCAGAGCTAAGAAGGTGTAGAATTTGATGCGAACTCTTGTACAATATGAGTCGCTCCAGGTATAATATTTCATATGGAAAAACATCATATGCTGACATGGGCTTCCATGCAAGATTGTAACTGATAACAACACCAATTTTTGTGCTAAAACAGTTGAAAACTTCTGCGCCAGGTGGCCACCAACATTCGAGATGGCATGTTGTATACCTAATCACTATCGTTAACCAATTTTCTACCTTTGTAAATCGTTCAGATGAAAAATCATGCTTACCCATTTAACGCCTTGGTATCCACAAAAAATGGACAGGCCGAAACAATAAAAAAATTCATTATCGACGAAATTAAGAAGCGACTAGAATCAAAAAAGGGTTTGTGGGCAGACGAGCTCAACATCGTCTTATCGTCCTACCGAACTACGCTAAGGCAATCAACAAAACAGATCCCTTTTTCACTGTCACACGAAATGGAAGCTTGGCCTCCCTCCAAGGTGGCGGTTTTTAGCCTAAGGCGTCATAAGTTTCCTGAAAATGTAGATATAAACGACAACAGCTCGACTCCCTCGATGACCTCGAGGAACTCAAGGATCAAGCTCTTGTACGAATGCAAGCTTATCAACAGGTCGCGATGAGGTATTACAACAAAAGTGTAAGGAAAATAAGGTTTGATGAAGGAGACTTGGTTTTACAAATGACATACACAAATATGGCTGAAGAAAACGCAGGTAAGCTCGGAGCTAGGTGGAAAGTTCCATACCAGATTTCAAAGATCATCAAACCCGGAGTATACGAGCTCATGACAATGGACGGAATGCAAATACCAAACTCATGGAATGAATAAAGCTAAAAAGTTATAGTGTTAGGTTATGCGCTTTGTTCTGTGAACTACGACTTGGCTTGATCCATATTTTTAGGGTACGTAGGCAATCCTCTTGGGTGCAACTATTTTATTTAATAAAAATATACATTAAATTCTTAGATAAAGGCCACTTTGGTAAAAAGACTACGACTTCAACATGCCTAGCCAAAAAAAACCTGAGCCACAGCTCGCGCATCGTTCGTCCAATACGAGCGTGCTTGACGAGATCAAAGTTTTTTTGTCACAGTTAATAAAATTGATAATAAAGGCCGAGATACAACTTGCGTACTCCTAAAGATGAGTATTGGACGTGGTCAAAGTAATCCCTTTCGAGCTTAAGTCTCACCATGAATGTCGAGTTTCAACTCGCGTACTCCTAAACATGAGTATTGAACATGGTCAAAATAACCCCATTCAAGCATAAGTCTCAACATGAAAGCCGAGTTCCGACTCGCGTACCTTACAGAAAGTATAATATGAGACTAAAGATCTCGCCATTAGACCATTCGTGAGGAAAGATGATCTGCAGGTCAGTTCCATCTGATATCGTAATGACCGGGTAAGTGTTCAGTTCACAAAAAAACTAGAGAAAACATCTATTTTTAGAGAAAAATAATAAAAAATAAAATGACTTAGGCACTGAGCTGATTTCGCAAACAAAAAGCATAATCCAAGCATTGAATGAGACGACATATAAAAAAAGGAGGAACTTTCAAGTTTCATTATTAACGAAACAAAAGTTTACATCATTTTTGACTTCAAAGAAAATAAAATGTCTGCTGCGAACTATTACTAAAACTAGACAAAAAGTCATATGCTGTCACAAACAACAAGGAGACAAGTTAGAGCAGTCACAAAAGATACCTCAGAGAAGAATAAGTTAATGTTGCAAACATTGAAGAAATATAAAAGAAGGATTTCTCTTAAAAGGAGGAATCCTTAAAACTTTTGGCACCCCCGAAGCGTCAGCATTAGCCCTTCTTCTCGCATATGTATTACCCCTTGGCCCTTGAACCAAGTTAGAGTTGTGCTCATCAAACACCATAGTAATGAGGAAATCTTCATCAGATACCTTGGTTATGTCAAGCTCGTCGAACTGTTTTTTATACTTTGCAACGTCACCTTCGAGCTTTGACATAATATTCGAGCTTTGACATAATATATGCAGGTACAACTCCACCCTCAGCCACTATGTGTCGAACACAATTCAGAGTCTGTTGCGCGTGGTCAAAGTACTTGATGATAGGATCACCCTTGTTACGATCGTTGAAGTGGTGGCGAGTTTCTTGAGCTTTGTTTCATATTTGACCTCAGTCTCTAGTCGAGGATGAACGACCTGTGCAGCTTGAGACACACGCAGCCGCTCATCTTGCTATCATGTATCTTCTCGAGCTTTGAGTACGCAATTTTCAACTTAGTAAGCTCGACGGCTGCTTTGTCCTTCGCAACTGTAGATTTGTTTTTTAGAATCTCGATCCTCTATGTAGCATATTTTGCTATTTCATCCATTTGCAGCTTCATGCTCCCAACCTGGTGTTTATGTCGGCTACGAGTGTCTCCAACTTAGTAATCCTCAGTCGTTCCGCAGAGACCTTGTTCTTACCCAGATCAAAAAGTTTTGAAAGACGAACCAGCTCGTCCTCATTGCAGTTAAGTGTCTTCAGCTTGTTCTCATAATAAGCAACAAGCTCATTTGTCGTTTCTAGAGTTTGCATCGAAAGAAAAACGGGAATCAAGACATTCACCTTGAAAAACCACTTTGTTATCGATATAATAATCACCTGGCATGCTTGCGGAGATAACAATTGATAGATTTCCGAGGACATCATCTTATCAATCGTAAGAAGAATTTACCCTTCCAATCATAGATCTTTGTGTATGAAGAGGTGTCGATAAGCTTAAAACGGGCTTTGAAATTGATGTAAATGAAGCCCGTATTGAGTTTTGTGCGCTTCTGGGTAATATGATTGATCAACGACATGTTCTCCAGGTACTTGACGCCAACCTCTGCCCAAACTTCTTCCCAAGTGCAAAAAGATCGACCATATATCTTTTTGAAGGAACCGATAGCTGCGAAATTGCCATCTTCTGTCTCGTGCAATAGGAGATCAAAAGTTTGGGAAGGGGTAGTCAAAGGTGGAATTTTCGAAATAGGGACTCCACTACAAGAAATATGGGTATTCCCAGCGCCGAGAAAACGCTATCATATATTTTTCGTAACATTTTTGTAAACGCTCTGAAATCCGCAGCTATGATAGACCCCCTACCTATTGTAGCGGAAATCGGGTGCTACTACTGGTGTAGATATTATAACATTTTTTAGAGCTATATTAAATTTAAATATAGCACCACTTTAGTGATGTATTACAATATGATATGGCGTTTTGTTTTGCTATAACATAATTTATAATAACACATATATTTTGCCATGAAATATATTTTTGTAACTCTTGTACTTTCTGATGCTTGCACTTATAACAGCTCTATTTGTGGCTGCTTAATACTAGAAAATAGCTTGCTGTTTATGCTAGGCTGTTTTATTTCATAGCCCATTTGTAATGAACCTAGAATAGCTTTTTATGTGTGCTGCTTAATATTATAAGATAGCCTGTTTCGTGTGTTAGGATCTTAAATTTCATGCTAATTTGAAATGCCCTAATTAATGAAATATTTGTAAATTATTTTTGATAACTATTTTAAAAAAATTTAATTTCGACCGCTATTTTGAATTTTCATGATATAATTGTTTTGTTCGGAATATTGAAAAGCATAATTTGTAAAATATATATATATATTTTAAAAAAAAAAAATATATATATATATATATATATATTTAGAGACCAAATTACAAACATTCCAAAAGAAATAAAATGATTAACTACAATAGATCCAAAAGCAAATAAAAGGCAGACTGAACCAATTGTTTATGTCAATGTTCTTGTTTTGGCCATCTCAGAGAAGCTGAGTAGGATGCATTCATGGATCTGATACAGTTCAGGAACATTGGCTCGATGTCTTCTTCAGGTTCTTCAATGCGTATCAAGTGGTAGCCGATAGAGTGTCTGAACTCGATTCTGGTTATCTCTTCCACATCATTACCTCCTGAGGATTGTCCTCGTTCTGGTTCAGGCGTTGCATGTGAGCTGTGTTGACCGCTTCACGTTGTTGCTTGAGTTGTGGCTTCACTCCGACTGCCGCGAGTCCACAGACGATGCCCTTTCTTGCTTCCATTAGATATGGTTGCTAGATGGAAAATTTAACCAAAGTTAGATCTTTACAACAATAATACTACAAATGGAACATGGAACTTGATTTAATGAAAGAAAGACTAAATTGAAAAATTAACAAACTCGAACAAGATATTGGACTATCTCAACACAAGGTACCAAATCGAACAAGATATTAGATTTTCTCTGACCTAGAAATTGAGTTTGTTGGTGGTTATCTTTGAGATCTGTACGACTTCAAATCTTTGTGGATCTGTAAGATGAATGTGACCTCATAATCAGACAAATATAAAAATGAGATAGATGAGTAAATATCAAGGGTTTAGATCTGTAACCTAAATCGTGGCGGTTGAAGATAGATTGGAGATGGAATTGTGGAGGATCGGAGAGATTTGTGGCGGTTTGAGATGGAATCGTGGTGGCTTATACAAATTTGTGGTGGTTTTAGATGGAAGGGGAAAATAATGAAGAGAGATTCGTGGTGGATTATACAGATTTGTGGTGGTTTTAGATGGAAGGAGAGGAGTATGATAAACATAATAAATTATATTTTGGCTCCCAAAATTTTCGTTTTGCCTCCACAATGTTCGACCAATGAGAGACAATGGTGAGGATAACATCTAATGTATTAATTTTCACTGTTGAATCATCTCAATCCAACAGTTACATTGATCAGTCGAATTTTTGTAGTTGGTCTCCAATTGTAATATCAAAAATGTGATTCTAAGCTAAGTAGCGTGGATTTTATTGATTATGAGATGATTTAGGATAGTGTATAATTGTATTTTTGTATTTGAATGTATATCTACATTTTAAAAGATTATATAATGAATGGAAACTAAAAGATGCAAATTAAACATAATTTTGTGAACATATAAACACTAAACACTCTTAAGTAGACCAATTTATACCATAATCCCTAAAGCTTCACACTTTAACGTTAACCCTCAATCACAAAAGTGTGGAAAGCTTGCTTGATTCATTATTTTATCATTATTTTGTGTTGTTATGTTTTGGTAACCTTCACTAAACACTATCACTTTTTTTATTTGAATGAATCAATTAACACAATCATTACCCTAAACCCTAAAACTAGTCCCTACACAATCAACCTATCGTTACCCTAAATCCTAAATGTTATCTTATGCTTTGTTATATGTAATTGTATAATATATTAAATTATTACAAATACATACAACTACTAGTTGCATTGTTACAAGTAGGAGTGGGCATTCGATTTTTGGTTATGGTTCGGTTTCGGATAATTCATATGTCGGGTTATTCGGTTCGGATTCAATTCGGGTTCGGTTCGGGTTCAATTTGGGTTTGGTTCGGTTTATTCATTTTCATTTGGACCTGAAATGAAACCGGTTCGGGTTCTATTCGGTTTACTCATAAAAATTTGGTTTTACTTTTGGGTATCGGTTCGGTTGGGGTTCGAATTGGGTTTTTCAAGTTGAGATACATTGGACCTGTTTAGATTATTTGGAAGAACGATTCGGTTACGGTTTTGGATAATTCAGATATCTGGTTATTCATTTCGTGTTATATTGAGGTAAGGTTCGGTTTATTCATTTTCATTTGGATCCGAAATGGAACCGATTCGTGTTCTATTCAGGTTTTGTTTGGTTTACTCATAATTTTGGGCCTTGTTGTAAATTAAGACAAACAGTGAAATAAAAACAAGTCAACTAACACTTTTCACATTATGAAACAAAAGCCAATCATGTCTTAGTAGAAAAAAATGTCTTTACAAAAATAGATTCATCTAAAAACAGTCACTAAAAACACACACATTCTTGTTGCTTGGTTCTTTTGGCTCCGTTTTTAAACCTGCATAGAAAGACTATATGATTAGTTTGACATATTTCCATAAGTATTTAACAAATAAACGATATCTCACTAGTAGAATTTTATCCTTTACCTAAGCAAGACAGCTTCCAAGTGCATCTTCCATATACCCGATCTCTGATGATGTCCTCCACACAAAAGCATCTTTAATTTTCACAACATCCACAAAGACTCGACATGCACCAGACCCCAAAGGTTGGAAGTGGAAAAGATGTTCAGGATTACTCGATGACAAACGTTCTTTCAGCGACGACCAATTTATTCCCAGACAGGTCCAACAACTTGATTTTTTTATTAGGCTTGAATTTGTTACGCTGCAACCACAAACCACAAACCACAAAGCAGAACCAATATTCAGGGATCAACCAGAACCAACCAATATCCATGGATCAACCAGAACCAACCAATATCCAGGGATCACAAACAAAGTACCTATGATCTGCGAATAGGAGATGCTGCAATTACAGGTAACTTCTCTTTCATAGTCGTTGCAGGTTTCTTTGTAGGAGCTGGTGGAGTTAAAGGAGAAACCGCTTTCCTAGCCTGATCTTTGACACTCGTTGGACGTAGGGTAGACTTTTGATTCTTACAAGTTGAACTTACTAGTTTTGAACTTCCTGATTTAGAACTGCCTACAGTTTTGGAAGTAGGTGTTTCTGAGTCAAACACAACTCTATTTGTTGGCCATGCTACAAAATTGCTATGATAATCATGCATAGTTGTCTTCCCCATAGTAGGCCTCCATATGTATGCATCAAGGTTTACTACCTCATCCACATACACTTTTATTGCATTTGGACCAAGATGAAGTCCACTGACCAACGTTTTTGGTTTTTTCGTCTACCATCTGCCTACAGCAATGACTTCCTCATGCCTACCACTGCTGGCAATGGACCAACATCTGCATGACCATCTTCAGCATCCTCTTCACTATATCTTCTTGTAGGACCTCACATAGCTACAAAACCAACTAGATGACTCATCTACTCTAGAATAAAATACTTTTTTGGCTTGTGAGGCGAGGATGTATGGATCTCTAGTAAAAGCCATTTGGCTTTGGTTCAGGTTGACTAGTATGAAGCCATCTTCGACCTTCACTCCATTACCAATGTTTTCCCATAGATAGCGGAATACAAGAATGTAGAATGTGTTGTACTCGATCAGTAGAATATCCACCACTCTGCCATAGTACGTTACTAAATCAGCTATATAAGAAGTGTCTTTTGCACTAGATCAACACATAGCTGTTGCCTCATATACGACACCACTTTTCTGAGTTTGCTTGTCAACTGAAATTGTATGAAACCACAGACCGTTAATGACATAGCCAGTGTAAGACCTTGTACTTGAATGAGGACCGTAGGCCAGCCACTTCAGTGTTTCTTCGTCATGCTCTGAAGTAATTGGTATCTATAAATAACATGTTAAGTGTCAATACATATCTATAACAAAAAAACACAACATTAAATTATTGCTCTGATTATGAACTTGCCTGCACTTTTAACCAAGACGCAAATGTATGTGTATGTGTTCTCCATAACGTTGTTGCATCACGTCTACATCTTTCATTAGTGTCATGTAGATGTTGTAGGTGCATGCTGCAAATGGACCAGCAGTCAGTAGTAATCTCACTATACCAATATTCAGTAGTAATTTTTTTTATAAATATAACACTTACTCCACGTAAGGTTCCACTATTGCCATATTCTGAATCACAGCAAGATGAACAATTTTCATATCCTTCTCCGAAATAACACAACAAGTGTATGTGGATATTGGACGACCCTCCAGAATAGAGCTGCTCTCGAACTCAGTATTTCTTTCAGGTTTCTCCTCATAACTTGTTGTCTTCTTCAAGAACTCACTGCAGAACCTCACACATTCCTCTGCGAGATACGCTTCAGCAATACAACCCTCTGGTCTTGTAGGGTTTCTTACAAATTCTTTCAGCACTTTCATGTACCTGAATAAAATTAAGTACATTGAAGGTTGGAAGCATGATTAGTGACTGCATAAGATAACAACTAATAAGCTATCTAAGTTGTACCTCTCAAATGGGTACATCCAACGGAAATGGACATGTCCACATAACCGAGCTTTCCTACCTAGATGAACTACCAAATGCACCATTATATCGAAGAAACTTGGTGGAAAAAACCTCTCAAACATGCAGAGAGTATCAAAAATTTCTGTTTCCATTTTCAAAATTGTCTCCCTATCAATAACTCGTTGATAGAGATGATGGAAGAAAGCACAAAGATGTCCAATAGCTATCCTAACACTTTTAGGTAATAACTCTATGAAGAAATCACCATTGGAGATCAGATTTAATACATATAATTATAGACTAATACAAAGTCAAAAGAGCCTCATTTGATACCTCAAATCGCAACCGGAAGAAGTTGTTGCATCACACATGGTAATCATGTGATTTCATTCATAATATCTTACATTCTTCTATCTTGACACACCTTGATATATTTGAGCAGTACCCATCTGGGCCTCTAAAGTCCAATAGATACTAGCAGAATACTTTCTTCTCTTTGCTGGACAAAGACCAAGGAGCTGGAGCAAGGTAAGTTCTCTTCCCACGCGGTTGAGGATGTAAATCCTTCCTAATGCCAAGCAGTTCCAGATGTTTTCTAGCGTTAAGACCATCTCTTGATTTTCCACAATGCAACAACATTGCGACAAGGCTTGCAGCAACATTTCTTTCAACGTGCATCACGTCTAAATTGTGTCTAACCGGAAGATCCTAGACAACACAAACACAAAAGTGTCAAAGAGAGCTAGAGATAGAAGAATTATGAAAAATAGACATAAAGTTATATTACATACATATCTCCCAATAAGGCAGCTTAAAAAATATTGACCACTTCTTCCATCTAGATAGCTCCTCCTCATCTACTACTTCTTCCTCTTCCTCTGATTCACTGGATTCATCTGCCGTATTGGACTCATATCCAACAAACTCTTTAGTCTTCCTCTTCCTTCCAGTTACTTTCACATTTCCGAAATCATTCTTGTAATTTCTGAGTATTTGGCTTATGTTATGACCACTCAGAATCCTACCCTTCTTCCCATGCTCAACTTTACCATCAAACCATGATTTCTTTCCTCGATAAGCATGTCCAGGAGGAAGACCCTTCCGATGGGACATATATACGTGCTTCCTGCAGTTACTCAGCCACATACTATCTGTGTTTTTCCCACACACGGGACATCCCATTTTGCCCTTAACTTTACACCTTGCAAGATTTCCATACGCAGGAAAATCTTGAATTGTCCACAGAAGCATTGCTCTTAATGTGAAAGTGGTGTGACTAAATGCATCATATGTTACCTCTCCTTTCTCCCACATATGATGTAGATCCTCTATAAGTGGTTCTAAGTACACATCAATATTTTTTCCAGGTTGGGGCGGACTAGGAATTAGCAATGACAACATGATGTTCTCCTCCTTCATACACTTTTCAGGTGACATGTTGTAATTTACTAGCAAAAACGGCCAAGCACTGTAGTTCACATTCTTCATGTTAAAAGGATTAAATCCATCAGTGGACAGTCCAAGCCTAAGATTCCTTTCTTCAGCGGCAAATAATGGGTATTTTTCATTCATCTAATCCCAAGTAACAGAATCTACCGGATGTCTGCTTTTTCCATCACTACTCTTGTTAGTAAAATGCCACCTTAAGTCCTTCGCCATTTCCTATTACTTGAACATCCTCTTCAGACGTGGAGTTATAGGAAAATACCTGAGAACTTTATGTGGAATACCTTTCTTCACATCACATATGCGCATGTTAACCTTCCATCTTGAAGCATTGCATTTCAGATAGTTGTCTAGCTTCTCAAACTCCTTTCTGAACAGATAACAATTGTTCACACAAGCGTGTATCTTCTCATAACCCATATCAATATATCTCATAAACCTTTTCACTTCGTATAAGGATGTGTGCAAGACATTATCCTTGGGTAGCATATGTGGCAAAGTCTCCAGCAAAAGACCGAAGCTTTTATTAGACCAACCACTCTGTGTCTTTATCCTAAAGAGTGAACCTATCGCTGACAGCTTGTTGTGGTTAGCACAACTTGGATACAGAGGTGTTTTTGCATCTGCTAGCTTAGCAAGAAACTCATCTTCTTCCTTATCTTCACCTTCATCAACCTCACTGAGAGCATGTTGCTTAAGAAAATCTTCATCGAGAAACTCAGCTGCTTGGTATAACCCTACAATCTTTTTGTTCTTCTCACTTGCATTGCTTCTACAGTCAGCCCCTGATATAACTTCTCCATGATGATACCAATCCTCCCGCATCTTGTAACTCAAATCCATTCCCCTAGTTACTAGATGATCAACAACAAGACCGGCTAAGTGACGATCTACATTGCGACAGTCTATACAAGGGCAAATGATCATCTCAGACTCTCTTAAATTTTCACCAACACACCTCACAAACTCCCACGCACCTCTCTCATAATCAGGATCAACTCTTCAGTTGAGACACATGAAAGCACAATTTAAACTATTTCAATCACACAATAATCAATAACTATAATATATATTGTTTTTCCTCACCTGTTTAGATGAACCCATGACTTTACGACCGTTTCTATGTTCTAAGTTTCTAACCGATAACCAACAAAACAAACCCATAAGAATATGTCAAACATCAAACACACACATTGTCATGATCATTCAAATAAGCAACAATCAAGAATCAACTATTAAATCGTCAAAAAAACAGCTACTAAAACAATACACAACATAAAAATGGTCGAAAAAGAATCACCTTAATAAGATCCTTCATATTCAACTCCACTTCACTTTGTACAGGAACAAATCAAAAACTCAAACCTGCAAATCAAAAGAGAACAAACAAAAACCACATATCAAATCGTATTCATCCCCAAAAGCAGAAACATATACTAAGGTTAAGTTAAATCGTATTCTACTTCACTCCTCATGATATGGAATCCAAAACAAATTCATTATCTCTAACCTGACTTGCCTGCTCCTAATCTGGGAAATATTTGTGTCCTCAAATACTAATGTTAAGTTAAATCGAAATTGTAAAAGCTGAAAGAAATCAAAGAAATTAATCAGAGAAATCTAATAATTGAATCTAAGGTTCATACAGACAAAATCGAAACTGGGTTTCACCTAGAATCTGACCGCCGGCGATGACAACACCAAAAGTAGGAAAAGCATCGTGAAATGTCGGAGAGATCGAGGGTTGATTATAGTGGCTTTGTCGTCATCAAGGGTTTCGATACGAAAGAGATGAAGATAAAGTAAAAAAAAAATAAAAGCAAAATCCACACTTAGCGTATTTTTGGTTCATTTTATTTCTCGGGTTAAGGAAATTTTTCATTAGCGCTATAATAAACGCTACGAAATGGTCGGGTATCAGATTAACAACTTTTGGTAGTACTTCATGAATTCGTGCTACCGTGAAATGCTACCAATACCCATATTTCTTATAGTGCTCGTACAAGCATACATAGCCTTGGGGACAATCCCATGATCTCTGATACGGTTTTGGAATCAAAATCGGGATCATGTTGAAGAAAGGGAAGTCGCGAACCAGATCTCGGAGCTCGTCGTCTGGCTGGATCCAATTCCCAGTGTTAGTCCATTATTCTGGGATAACCTACATGTCGTCAACCACTAGCTCGTCCAAGGAAGTGGAGGTTTCGTTTAAATCAGTTAACCGAGGTGAAGACAGCGTGCTTATTTTGATGGAATCAGTAAGATGTTTAGGAAATAAGTTATTGATATGCAAGTGATTTAGAGTGAGAAAATAGAGAGAACGGAGAGTGATTGTACCTGAAAATAATTATGCAAAATGAAGTTGAATAAAATGGAGATGCAGGGGGTATTTATACTAAGAGAAAACGATTACCAAGAAAAAGTGAATCATTGCGCGTGAGAACCTGGAATCTAGGAGACTGTTGAGCTTTCCCTTATGAAACGATTCATAAAAGGCTATAAAGTTATTAAATTCTCATCGATCCAAGAGAAGTTCACCTCTTCAAAGCTCGTCAGATGAACTCGGAGATTCGAAGAACTAGGGGGCTAACTGTTGATATCGAGTTTATAACCCCATAAGAAATCCACTTGGATCAAGACCCATATGAATCAAGTCATCTTGAAGTCGACGACGAGTTGGGCTTCGAATGAGAGAATTCAACCTATTCGCAGAGTCCATTAAGGTGATATTATGATTAGGGTTAATTGATGTATTTTCAGTATAATTATCCTTGTAATCTTCTTAATCAAGACATGAATTACTTTCTACAAGCTAAAATCCACATATTAGAGTTTAACCTAATTGTTAAACCCTGAATGAACAGTAATATTATCGAAAATACCTTATATTATAATATTTGGATTATTTTCTTTGCTATAACTATGAAAATTTGAAATCTATGAGTTATCTAATTTTGTATTACCATTTTTTGACACAAATATATAATGACCAAAATAGGGTGTGCAATGTTTTATTACATGTTAGCCAAGAGATTATAGTAGGACTTGAGTTTAATCTAGCTTGCTTAGCTAATACATCAGCTTGATGATTGAGATTCCTAGACAAATAAAAGAAACCATTACCGTTGGCTCTATTTGCCAAGATCAAAATATCAGCAATATAAGTGGAGTATCCAGTGAGACCACCCGTTTTTGAATGAGCGGATGAGATCAAGGCTTTTGTAAGTTGCAATGAATCACTGAAGATAATAGAACCAGATATTTGGGGACAATTTAAAGCTAGTAAAGCTGATTGCATTGCCAAGAATTCAGCTTCTAAGGCTAATATGACTTTGTAAATTGAGTTGTGGCCTTGTATAATTGGTATCCTTTGCCTTAATAATATCCAACCTATTCCAATTTTCTCATTGGCCGATATCCAAGATGCATAAGTGAAAGAGCAATACATGGTCATATCTATAAGTTGTCTTAGACGTATAGATGAATATACTTGCATAGCTTGATCAGGATTGATAGCAGATTCATTAGTTCCAGTTATTGCATGTAGGTGCGTATTTTGTTGTGCCTAGATCCTAGCTATACAATCTGAGAGAGCTTTAGTAATTTGGTCCAGTGATGACTCTGAATTTTCATGGATTTTACATATCAAATAGCATCAGTTCTGAGGTCTTTAAGAGTGCATACATCACATTTATAGTTGCTTTAGTAAGTTTATGATTTTTAGGACTTTTGCATTAGAATTTGCATATGCACGCATTTTGGAGATTTTTCAGGACTTTCAGGAGTTTTCAGGAAGGATTTGTGAGATTTCAGAAAAGCAACACTTAACATTGAATGGAGCAGCACTTAGCATGGAATGGATTGGATCTATCCAAGCACCTACCTGGATCGATCCCAGCACCTATCTGGATCATCCTGCAGCTCATACCTAGATCGATCTCAAGCACTCCTGCATCAAGTCCAGATCGATCCCAACACCAAGCTCCTGGATCGATCCGCACTCTATCCAGATTGATCTCGGATCGATCCCACACTCACATGGATATTGATTTACGTTTTAAGCTTTTAATCTTCTGTTTTAGTTTGTTCTTCATCTCTGTTTTTACTGTTTCATTGCTGTTCTTAGTTTCTGGGTTTGTGTTCTTGCTGTTCTTACTGTTCTTCATCTGTTTAACCTTAGATCCGCATGTTTAGCTTTGAAGTCATGATTATTTTTTCTCTGTTTTTACTTCCATGAGTAGTGAGTAATTCCTGAGGATGGGGTAGACTAAGGGTGATGTCCTAATCTTACCTTAGCACCTAAGCTTGTGTGAAACTTACATCCCTTCTGTTTCACTTGCACGTAATGCTGATTGTATTTCTTCATGGCCCGAATTTGAAAACCCGCCTTTAGGCTCTTCAACACTTAGTAGTGATTCATTAAAGATGTCCAGAACTGGGTGATTTCAGAGATTAGCTAATCCTTACCTGACATGATTAGTTGCTCTCGGCCTAAGAGGTTAGAGTTTTAGGAGGCTTTTTGGCTTTGGTAGGTTGTTGCTTCATGTCTGCTTAGTAGTGTACCGTTAACGAGAGTTAGGTCTGGTGATTGCTTTGCTTGATTCCATTTATTAAGAGATTGGACTTGTTTGAGATATGTTAGGTGCTTAGGTAGATTGGGACGGATCTCTAGTTGATTACTCTTAGTCCTCAGGAGATGCTTCACATTGTTTACATCTTTCACTCATTCTGCTTTCTTACAGAAGCAACAATGTTGCTAACCCACAAGACCAAGTGTACCCACCTCAACAACTGAAGAACTCTCAACCCTTCAACAACTTCAACTAGAACAAAGGTTACTTCCCAAAGCAGCAACAACAAAATGGTTTTGAACAACCTCAGCAACAACAACTTACTGGTGCACCTCCTGGTTTCTCATCTAACCAACCTCCTGCTCAACCCTTCAACATTGAAGCTACCTTACAACAACTTCTTCAAGGTCAAGCCAATTATGCACTCAAANACGCACTCGAAACATCAAAGAAGTTTGGTGAAATCCAACACAAGATGGATACGTCCTTCGGTGCAATCTACTCAAAGATTGAAAATCTCACCTCCAGGGTCACCACTCTTGAAGGAAAAACCACATCAACTTCAACTTCTGCAAATGGTCATCTATTGAGGATAATCTGTGCAGAATCCAAAAGACTACGCCAATATCAATGGCGTCTATCTTGAGAAAACATCTTCTATTACCACTCCAACTTACCCTCTTCTATANGGTTCGTGTTTAAAAGAAATTGAAGAAGATGAACCTGCAATAACTGATTCACAGAATCCATTGCAACCTCCACCAGAAGTGATCACCAAACCAACTCTTGTTGAACAACCATATGTAACACAACAAAAGAATGCACCCTTCATTCCACCACCATATGTTCCCAGGCTGCCTTTCCCTTCCAGATTCAAGAAGGAAATTATGGCAAAATACCCTGAGTTTTTTGCGAAATCCATGAAGGAAGAGGTAACTCGAGAAGTGGTGGAACCACCTGAAAAATGCAATTCCTTGATAACGACGAATCAAGAAGACCCTGGTTCGTTCACATTACCTTGTTCACTAGGGACCTTCACTTTTGATGAATGCCTTTCTGACCAGCTTCCGTCAAACTTATGCATATGTCCACTGCAGAAAAGCTAGGATTGGATGAGTTTAAGACTTCAAACATAAATTTGTTGATGGCAGACAGATCGGTTAGGCATCATGTTGGTATATTGGAGAGCTTACCTATCAAGATCAAGGATGTAACAATACTCATAGACTTTGTGGTATTGAAGATGGATGAAGAGCCTAAGGATCCATTGATATTTGGAAGACCGTTCCTAGCAACGGTTGGAGCTGTAATCAACATCAAGAAGGGTCACATTAATCTGAACATAGGGAGAGGACCAAAGATAATCTTCAACATCATGACTAAACCCAAGGACCTCACTGCCCAAAGTCAACTGTTATCTGTGAAGGAAATGAATGAAGACAATCCGAAGGATGGATACTCAAGCAGTGAAGCAGTTGAAGATGGATTGGGAAAAGAACCAAAGAAGTCTGGAATGCACAATGAAGTCTTCAAGCCTGTTAAGGAACCGGATAAAGAAGTTCCAAACGAGTTAAAGGAAATCAGGACATTGGAAATGTCCAAAGGTGAAGACAACCTTAAGGATCCAGGAAAAGGAAATTCTGAGTTCAAACCTCGACCTGAACGTGCACCACCTCAGAAGCCACCTTCGAACACTCCAATTTCCGGAAGACACTTGGAGCCTCAAACCCGAACCTTGGAAATCAAGAATGGAGACCAAGTGTTCTCATTTAACAAAAGGTTCAAGTATTATCTTGGGAATGTGGATCCACTATGTTCTAAGAGCT
>OVBE01004813.1:0-18349 GCA_900406425.1 Iberis pinnata | reverse complement strand
AAAAAAAATCCGTAAGAGTCACTCTACCTGTAAAACTCCACACACGTCCCTTCAACAAATTCATCGAAGTTATCTTTATTTAATCCTTTGTATAACACTGGAAGCCTTAAGTATTTCCCCGGATCTCTAGACACTTGAAGTCCACTCTCGGCACTAATCACCCTCTCTAAGTCACGAGATACATTCTTTGAGAAGAAGATTTTCTATTTGGCCAAGCTAACCCTTTTTCCTAACGCAAAACAAAATGTTTCAAGAACTTGTCAAATTAGACGAATCTGATCAACTGATGCTTCTATGAAAAGAATAAGATCATGAGAAAAACAAACATGAGAAAGCTTTGGTCCACCCCTAGATAATATTAATGTCTTCCAAATTCCATATTCAGTCCCACGTTGATCATATGGAAAAGTCTCTCAAGACATAAGCCAAAAAGATACTGTGACTAAAGATCTCCCTCTCAAAGTCCGCTAACTGGTTTAAACAAAGTTGTTTTCTCACCATTTCACAACACCGTCATATCTGATCATATCACACATTTCAAGATCCATTGGACCTACTTCTCATGTGACTTGGTTGCTATGAGAGTGTCTTCCAAAAATATCATATAATATGATCATAGGCTTTCTCAAGGTCAAGTTTCAGCAGCATTCAACCCTTACCACCTTTTTTTCGACACATCGAATGAACTTCCTCCTGCATCACAACTACATCATCCTTACTTAACCTGCCTGGTATGAAGCTAGGTTGAGTCAGACAAATAAGTAAAGGCATAACTCTCTCTAAACGCGTCATTAACATCTTTGTAATAGTCTTAAACAGAATATTACATTGACTAATCGGCCGCAACTGGGTGATTAATTTTGGTTTCGCAATCTTTGGTAATAGCACTACTAATACATCATTTTGACAACATGGCAATATACTCGTCTCAAAAACACCCAAAACAAATTGTGTAACCGATCCTCCAACAACCTACCAACAATCTTGTTAGAACACATGTTGAAAAACGTCCGAACCAAGAGATTTAAAAAAATCCATACTCCTTATCGACTTCTTAAAATCTTATGTTACAAACGGCTTATTCAAGTAGGCCAAATCTTCAATAGATACAGAATTTAAATGATCCCTCGGTTGATTCACCACAACACTATCTAAATCATTCATAGAGTATGAACATTTGTAGTAAGAAACCACCAAGTTTTCTAGCTTGATTTCTCAACTAACCAACGACACTCTTCATTTTGAAGTGTATCAATCATATTCCTTCTTCTTCAACTGATTTTTAACATGTAAAAAATTTAGAATTTTTATCACCTCACGCGATCCATTGTTCTTGAGATTTTTGAAACCACAAACTTCTTCTTTTTTCAAAATGGTATCCACCA
Source organism: Iberis pinnata (assembly GCA_900406425.1). Taxonomy (NCBI): domain Eukaryota; kingdom Viridiplantae; phylum Streptophyta; class Magnoliopsida; order Brassicales; family Brassicaceae; genus Iberis; species Iberis pinnata. Next base: position 16,964 of record OVBE01004813.1, on the reverse strand, counting down.
CCGATAACAACATTCCTTCTGTATTTAATAGATCATTTGTAATACTCACCAACCGAACATAGTTATACATATAGAGGTGCATGATCCAACGGCAAAAAAGAAATATGTGTAACTCATAAACAAGAATTTTTAGGGATTTACCAAGTTTCAACCGAATTGCGGGGTAAGTTCTTTTCCGATGCGCGAGCTTTATCTCCAAAAGAGAAGGGAAAAAACTTCAATTTGTAAGTGTCTTGGGTGACTCCATTAATCTTTACCGTGCTACACAACATGTCAATGGTGTCCAAGTGGTTAAGAGGGACTTCCATACGTAGACCATGGAACTTAGAATTTTGAACCATGTTGATTAGGCTTGACTTGATCTAGAAATTGTTGGTAGCAATAGGTGGATGATGAATGCCGGTTTGATGCCCATGAGAATTAGGTGCATCATTAGCTCCAATGGTCCTTGCATTATGATTTTGGTTGTTGTTACCACCAATGTTCTCGTCGTGGGGTTCGTTTTTGTTGTTGTGTTCCATCTCTAAATCCAAACATTGAATGTGAGCAAGGCGCTCTTGTTGATGTCTAACCGAGTGTTGTCTCTTTCAAGTGCTTGAATGTCTTCAACAAGTGGAATGAGATTGGTTGGTCCTCTACTTCTTAGGTTCATACACCTAAAGATGCACAATCAAAGAAAATAAAAGAGTTAGTAAACAAATGTAAAAGGGCTTAGTCCTAAAAAAATTAAAAATCTTAATGGCTAATTGAAACATCGAATTGACAACGGCGCCAAATTGATAAACAAGAATTTTTGTGGATTCTATATCCATCAAGTAATCCGAAAGACTAGTTATGAATCATTGTAGTACTTTAGGTGTCAAGCCATATGGGGAGTAATTAATACACTAAGACTTAGGAGAATCTAGCTTAGTCTAAGCCAAAAAGATGGTTATTTTTGAGCTAACATCCTAAACGAGCATGAAATATAAAAATCAATAAAAAGTAAAAGATATTAGAAGTCAATAAGAACAAGCAAAGTCAACTAAAAGATTAAGATTCAAATCAAGATTAAAAACTAAGAAAATAGGTTTAGGTTATTGACTTAGGTGTTCAAGTGAAGTTCTATGATGCTCATTTCAATCATTAAATTATAATCTTTGATCTAGGATTTCCAACTAAAAACTAATCCACTCTCACGGCAATAATCCATTTCCTAATAATGCAACATAAACAATCCCTTGAAAAGTCACACTCAAAAAAAGCATTAAGTTCTAATCCATGCAAAAACTAAACTAACTAACACAATTCCTTGGTTAGGCTTTATGTAGCATTCAAGTAATTCATTCAAGCATTTTCACAAACACCTTCGGAGCATGAATTTTCCTATGATCTAGAAATGAGTTATCAAGTCAAATCTAGCATTTAGAACATTAAATAAATTAATATTTAAATAAAATAAGCCCTAAGCATCACATTCGATCACTTAATCTACCTAACCCATTTACTTATAAGGAAACTACTCACTATTCATGATGCAAACACAAAATCCCATGATAAGGATGTGTTAACTTATGATCATAAAAACATATAAGCAAGAAATCAACAAAGAACAAAAAGAAACTAAGATTAAGATGAGATTCAAAGGTTTTCACCAAAGTAGAAACAAAGAGAAAAAGCGGAAAATAAGTGTGCCTACAATTAGGTTTAAAACCTATTTGTAGTGTTCTAAAAGTAGCATTGGGTTAACCCAAAATATATGGGTAACCCAATTGAAAGTGGGTAAAACACATGAAAAATGTTGACTTTTGTAAATTGTTGACTCTGTAGCAGTCTGGCCTAGCCGCTATGGCCAACCGCTACAGATCCCTGGAATTGTGTTTTGCAAACTGGTGGTCCACCTTGACCGCTACACTCTTCAATGGCCTTTGTTCTTAATTCTTCTGGATACATCTTTAGTTCTTGGTCCATAACTCTCTTACCTTTGAAGTTGTGGTGGCATGTGATAGCTCTTTCGAAAGCCGACTCAAAGGTCTACAACTTTTATGAAAGAGTCTTCTCCTAAATCACAATTAAAGTTGGTGTAATAGATGCATCTTTGGGGTGGACAGTTCGCAGCTTCGAATCTAGTGGATCACAACTTTTTTTGTTCATATCTTGCAACCCCCTTGGGGATTTAAAATGATTTAAGGCTTTTTAAAAATCTTGAATGCATGGCTACAATACTCTTGAAGATACCATTATCAATTTCCATTTTATAAACTCCAAATCGTTTGATCTTTAAGGATTGTGGTTTTGATCCCTATTAAGTCTTCTTTTGGCTCTTTTGCATCCATTTGATCTCTCTTTTAAATTCATTCACCTTCAACACCTGAAATATGAATATGACATGCAAATGCATCCTATATATTCCTAAATGCAAATGAATCTACTTAAAATGAATGTGAAATAAGAGTTAAAATGCATAAAATACACAATATATCAACTCCATAGACTTATCATTTGCCTGTCCTCAAGTAAGGCAAAAAGGTAAGTGAGAAAGAGAGGTTTGAAAATGGAAACTCATCACAAAAACTTGAATGTAATGCTTCAAGTGTATCATTCTAAAGACTAGTAAAATGATGCATGAATCACAATTACTCAATGAACTTCTACATACTCATCACAAGAACCAACTTTTAGCAATCAAAGTGAAATATCCTCAAACCATCATATTCAAGAATCTCCTAAATTAATTTAACATTCAAGTGCGGTCTTATTCATGAAAAGTAAATCTAGACCATTCGGTTCGGTTTTGGATCTTTTTAAATGTTTGAAGTAGTTTCTCACATTTTAAGGTTGTTTATCTAAAAAAGTAATGCACAACATTAGGCAAAATCAAAGTAAAGTCAAACAACTGATGCATAAAAGGTTTTCACTTCATCTAATGTTCTACCCAAATCCTTTTAATGTTCCTATTCCATCCCAAGTTTCACATTCATTTACACTTAGAACCCAAACCACCAAATTTTCATTTCTTTTTCAATCTCTTCCTACCCAAAATATTAGCCTTTTTCTTTGATTACCAAACTACTATGAGAATTTTTCTTTCTTTTATTCATTTACAATTTTGCACATATCTTCCTTTTCCCATTTACACATAGATTTTTTATATTTTTTCCTTTTCAATTTTATTCCACATTCTTCAGAGGATTAGACTATTTCTTATTCTTTTATTTTTAAAATCATTTAGCTTCTTTGATACTCCTAGAGTTTTTTTACTTGGGCTTATTTCAATACTCTTTTTCTATTCAACACTACCACACTTTTTCATGTGATTCCCCCAAACTTATAGCCTATTCTAAGTATTTCCCGCCTAAGCATGTTAACCTTAAAATGAGGCTAACTCTAAGAGGCTATTTTCTTATCGTTTGACCTCTATTACACAAGTTTTTACCTATGTATACATTTCCAAAAAATGGCCTCACATTAAAGAGTAATGGGGGGGGGGGGTTTAAAGGAAAAGTTTTTGGTAGCCATCCTAAAGGTGAGGATGACCATTTGGATTAATAAGAGTGGTAGAATTAGTCAAAGATAATCAAAATGTTAAGTGTTTTACCATGGCATGAACAAGGGAATTAGATTCGTTTAAGTCAAAATATTCATGAGATTGGCTTCAATTCAAGCAAGATTCAACAAACACTATGAAGTATAAAGCGATTGATTCAGAACACAAATCTAGAGATCTCATTTCTAAGGCGCGCAGTTCGCCTTATAGAGAAGAACTTAGTGAGAAATATCTTTTTACAAGCATCTAAAGTTTCAACGGAATCGCGGGGTAAGTTCTTTTCCCATGCGTGAGCTTTGTCTCCAAAAGAGAAGGGAAACAACCTCAATTTGAAAGCGTCTTCGGTGACTCCATTAATCTTTACCATGCTACACAACATGTCAAAGTTGTCCAAGTGGTCAAGAGGGTCTTCCATAGGTACACCATGGAACTTAGAATTTTGGACCATGTTTATTAGGCTTGAATTGATCTAAAATTGTTGGTAGCAATAGGTGGAGGATGAATGTCGGTTCGATGCCCATGAGCATTAGGTGCATCATTAGCTCAAATGGTCCTTGCATTTTTATTTTGGTGGTTTTTACCACCAATTTTCTCGTCGTGGGGTTCGTTTTTATTGTTGTGTTCCATCTATAAATCCAAACATTGAATGTGAGCAAGGTGCTCTTGTTGATGTCTTAACCGAGTGTTGTGTCTTTCAAGTGCATGAATGTCTACAACAAGTGGAATGAGATTTTTTGGTCGTCTACTTATTAGGTTCATACACCTAAAGATGCAAAAACAAAAAAATAAAAGAGATAGTAAACAAATGTAAAAGAGCTTAGTCACAAACAAATTGAAAATCTTAATGGCTAATTGAAATTCCGAATCGGCAACGACGCCAAATTGATAAACAATAATTTTTTTGGATTCTATGTCTATCAAGTAATTCTAAAGACTACGTATGTATCATTTTAGTACTTTAGGTGTCAAACCAAATGGAGAGTAACTAATACACTAAGACTTAGGAGAATCTAGCTTAGTCTAAGCCAAATAAGATGGTTGTTTTTGAGCTAACATACTAAATGAACATGAAATGTAAAAATGAATAAAAAGTCTAAGATATTAGAAGTGAATCAAATAAATTCTATTGTTAAAGTTAACTAGAAGGTTAAGATTTAAATAAACATTAACAACTAAGCAAATAAGTTTAGGTTGTTGACTTAGGTGTTTAAGTGAAGTTTTATGATGCTCATTTCAATCATTAAATTCTAACATTTGGTCTAGGATTTCCAACTAAACATTAATCCACTCCCATGACAATAGTCCATTTTCTAATAATGCAACCTAAATAATCCCTTGAAAAGTCACACTCAAATAAAGCATTAAGTTCTAATCCATGCAACCACTAAATTAACTAACACAGTCTCTTGGTTAGGCCTCATTTAGCATTCAAGTAATCCATTCAAGCATTTTCACAAACAACTTCCAGGAATGAAATTTTCTATGATCTAGAAATGAGTAATCAAGTCAAATCTAGCATTAAGAACATTAAATAAATGAAGACTTAAGTAAACTAAGCCATAAACATAACATTCCATCACTTAATCACCCTAACCTACCTAACCCATTTACTTATAAAGAAACTACTCACTAGTCATGATGCAAACACAAATTCCATGATAAGAATGTGTTTACTCATGATCATAAACAAGATAAAAGCAAGAAATCAACAAAGAACAAAAAGAAACTAAGATTAAGATGAGATTCAAAGGTTTTCACCAAAGTAGAAACAAAGAGGAAAAGTGGAAAAGAAGTGTGGCTACAATTAGGTTTAAAACCTATTTATAGTGTTCTAAAAGAAGCAATAGGTTAACCCTAAACACATGGGTTAACCCAAAACACATGGGATAACCCAATTGAAAGTGGGTAAAACACATAAGAAAAATGTTGACTTTTGAAGATTGTTGACTTTGTAGCAGTCTGGCCTGGCCGATGGCCAACCGTAACAGGTCCCTGGAATTGTTTTTGAAAATTGTCGGTCCACCTTGACCGCTTCATCAAACAGCTACGCTCTTCAATGGCCTCTCTTCTGAATGTTGCTGGACACATCTTCAGTTTGGGGTTCATAACTCTGTCACTATTGAGCTATGGTTGCATGTGATAGCTCTTTGGAAAGCTGACTCAAAGATCTACAACTTTTATTAAAGAGTATTCTCTTAATTCACAATGAAAGATGGTGTAAAAGATGCATCTTTGGGGTGGACAATTTGGAGCTTAGCTTGTTGGAAAGCTTAAATGTATGTCTCCAATACTCTTAAAGATGACATGATAAAATTTTCATTGTATAATTCCCAAATTGCTTGATTTTTAAGATTTATTACTTTGATCCCTATTAAGTCTCATTTTTGGCTCTTTTGCATCCAATAGATCTCTCTTTTAAATTCATTCACCTTCAACACCTGAAATATGAATATGATATGCAAATACATCATATATATAGCTAAATTCAAATGAATCTACAATTAATGTGAAATAAGAGTTAAAGTGCATAAAATACACAATATATCAGTAACCTTGGCCTCATGCCATCTGAGCCATGCTTGACCGCAACACAACACTCGGTCAAGTATCTTCACTCTGAAAGTAGATTCATACTTTTCTCTTCTCCACTTTAGTTTGTTTCCATGAAAGCCCATATCAATCACGATGGACTCACTTATCCAATCTCCAAACGCGAGAGAATCCTCCAACAAGCGTACGCTTCCACTCGACCTGTCCTCGATGCTCACAATCGTGTTGAAATCTCCACCCACTATCACCGATTCTTGAACTAGGCTAATAAACTATTTCAAATTCATTCAAATACCACTTATACGCCTCATAGTTGGAGCTGCATATACAACAATAATATGCCAAACCATTAGAAACCCTAGCATGAATTAATTGATTTGATGACTCTACTATAGTCAAGCTAACAATCTCCGACCGCCGAAACAACCATAACCCTCCAATATGGCATGCTGCATCTACTCGAAACCAATTCCCAAAGCCTAGAACATAACAAATTCGTCTAGCTCTTTCGCCCTATGCATGTGTCTCAAACACTGCAAAAATCCTAGTTTTGAACTTCTTCAAAATATAACAAATAGAACGTCGAAAGTTGGGTTTATTTGCCCATGGAAAATTCAAAAAATACAATTCATCAAGATAAGAACTAGAGAAAAACGAACTACTAGGGCAAACCACTAAGCTGACAGCGACACCATCCTTCTAAGGAGATAATCTGCATATCAACTCTATCAACTATGCTACATATATCATTAATAACCTGGTCGTTCTCTTTCTCCGCTCATCCCACTTCACCAATTAATCCTTGCTCCTTTGTGTGCCTAAACACATCACCTTCTCTCCCTAGTGTTCTACTTTCCACACGAAGTCATCTTTTACCAGACTCTAAAAAACTTAGCTCGCCCTTGGAACACTAGACTCTAACTTAGTTTATTAGAAAAACCTCGATTATTATTCTTCCCCACTTATTTACGAAAGCCATTACTTCTATGCTTTAACACTTCACGGAGTAATGCTTTGTCTTTTACACTCTTCATCCCAGAACACACCATACCTGTATTCGATTTTCCTTTTGCATTGAAAACTTTTGGCATAAATCCATTCTCCTTATTGTCCCCTCCACCCGCCCTCCAAACAACAACTTCTTTATCTTTTTTTTATGTTCAAATCACTATTCTTCAGCTCGTAAAAAAATTGGAGACCACGACCATAATCTTCTCCTCACCTGCACCATTCATGTTTTGGGCTAGGTTACCACTCGATTCCTTAACTGATTTTTCACCTAACACCATTTGAATCGATTTCCTTCTCACACCTCTTCTAGACAATCTCTTAACCTTAGTAACCCAAATTTATTAAACTATGAGGTTTTTGCAAATTATTCCAGCACCATCTGGCTCGTCGTGTTTGATGACCTCACCACAACTTCACGAGGGCACACCTCGCTAGATGTTCATATATCCTACACATAGGGCATATAACCGCTAGACCCTCATATAAAACAAAGTAATTTTCTCCATTAATCAACATCGTATCCTTTAAGGTTATCTTTAGGTTAACTTCTACACAAATTCTACAAAAACGTGCTTTTTCCATCTGTAAAGTTGTTAGATCTACCTTAACTGGTTTGCCTAGTACTACAAGAAATGAGGGTATTAATAGCATTGTAAGATAACGTTTTTTTACAATTGTACTATTGTAGATCGGAATAAATCTTTTCCATAGCAATGTTATTTTTTTAACGCTATGTTTGATATAGTGGGAAAAAAAAAATTTAGCCGCGCCAGTTTATTAATTTCTCATGTCTTTGCATTACAAATTACTTAAAAAACGCTATGTTATATCTAAAAATCTCTTGTTAAAGAAACCTAAAACAACATTTTGACGACAAAAATAATTTCATCCTTTTTCTTCCTCTATCTTCTCCCTTCTCTCACTTCATTCTCTTAGTTTCTCACATTCTCGAATTTTTAGTGCTTGTTTCATGTTTTTACAGTGTTTGTTTCATGTTGAATCCTCACTTCTATAATCGAATCCTCTCAGATTTTGGATAATTGGGTATAATTGACAGTAGCCAAATCTGTTAAGTCCGAGACTCTGGAGGACCAAACTTGCAATTTGTAAAGAATGGAAGTTGGGTGACTTGGCGCCAAAGTGAGGATCAGAACAAGAATATCTTAACAAAAAGATATAAGAAAATCAAGAAGAACAAGAATATATTAACAAAAAGATATAAGGAAATCAAGGATAAAGGAAGATTCTAAAAAGGAAGTTGTAGAGATCTAAGCCAGTATAAAAAGGCGAAGTAGGTTGTTAACCAAGTGAGACTTTTGCAGAAAGAAAAATCAGAGAGATAGAACTTAATCGCGAGAGAAAGATTGCGAGGGTTTTGGGTTTCTTATTGGTTAGTGAAAAACGAGTGTAACACATCTGTTGGTGTGTGTGAGACAGGCTAGTTTAGGAACTGGTCAGTGTCGAATCAAGAGTTCTTGAGGTCGAGTCAATCTGATTAAACAGATCTATAATATTGTTTAAATAGTTCTTAATAAAGTGTGTTTATAATAAGATCTTTTATTGTCTCGTGAGGTATTAGAAATTTCAATTGGTATCAGAGCGGGTCACCTCATTGATTTCATAATCGCACATATGTTGAGATCCTAGGAACATCATGGAGACAATTAAGGAATTGATTGCAGTACAGAAACCTGTAATGCTTGATGAAGTAAATTTCGGTCATTGGAAAGCTCGTATGAGGCATGTCATTAGGAGCATGGATGAAGATGCATGGAAAACTGTTTTGCATTGATGGAAGGAACCAACTATGGTTGATGAGAACCAAAAGGTGATTCCTAAACCTATTGACAAAAGGACTGAAGTAGAAAAATCAGCCTCAAAATTCAACTCCAAAGCTATCTCTGCCATATTCATGGTTGTTGGTCTCGAACAGTTTGAACTCATTCAAGGATGTGAAGCTGCTAAAGATGCGTGGGACACACTTGTTACACACTTTGAAGGTGATAGCAATATACGAAGGACAAGGATAGATCATCTCGCATCTTGATTTGAAATTCTGAAGATGGATAACGATGAATCAGTCACGAGCTTTGCTACTAAACTAAGCTCTATTGCAAATGAGGCGACTGATCTCGGTAAGAACTACATGGAGAAAAAGCTTGTTAAGAAATTGCTCAGATGCTTACCTCCTAAGTATCATGCTCACAAAGCCGTACTGAAAATGGCAATGAACATCGATGACATGAAGTTTGATCAGTTGGTAGGAATGTTAAAAGCAGAAGATTTGTAAATTGAGAACGATAAACCACCTAAATCCAAGGGAATAGCCTTCACAACTCAGACAGAGGACAATCGGGTCCAACAAATTGAAGAAAATTTTAGTCTTATGGCGAAAAACTTCAATAAGATGGTAAAACGGTTTAAGAAAAGTCAGAATAGAACTCAGAACCGATTCCAGAAACAGGAAGGAGACCGAACTGGCTCTAGGAATTCAAGGAATGAAGTTGAAAGAAGTACTCGGAAGAAATACTTACAATGTCATGAATGTGAAGGGTATNCACTTACGAAGAGAAAAGAGCTCAAATGCATTGAATGCAAAGGATTTGGGCATACAAGAAATGAGTGTCCTAGTTCTCTGAAGAAAACTGAAAAATCTCTTCTCTGTTTCAATGACACTCAATCAGATGGAGATGAAGAAGAAGAAGAATTAATGCTGAACTTTGTTGCTCTTGTGTCACACACCGATGTTAGTGTGGAAGCATAATCATCAGAAGGGGAATCTGATGATGAACACATTGATCCCAAATTAGAGATCAAAAATATGTATGACAAATGTGTTATGCTGAGCAATGAGAATCTCTTGCTGATAAAAGAAAAAGCTATGCTAAAGGCTCACTTAAACATACTTGAGATGGAATGGAGTGAAGGCATCAAGGATGAGCCAAAAGACGAGAACAATTCAGTAAAAGAAAATGGAACTGAATTCATGCAACTTAAAGAGGAGTTGGCTACTCGTCTAAAAGAAAAACAGGAGATGAATCAGAGGTTAGAAAGGCTCTCTGAGATAGTTGAACAAGAAAGAAGAAAGTAGCAAGAGCTAGAACAAAAGTTGACTGAGAATCACAAAAAAATCAGAATGCTTAACAGTGGAACAAAGAGTCTTGATCATATCTTAAGCATTAGGAAACCCCCAAAAAAGAATTGGGGACTTGGTTTTCAAGGAGCAGAATCTTACTCTACTTCTGAGTACAAGGATATGTCAAACTTTGTTCCAAAACAGGCAAAGGCACCAATCAATGTAAAATTCGTTGAAGGAAAGGTAGCCAAGAAAGTACAGATCAAGAGAGGATGTCAATTTTGTGGTGTATCTAGACATAGCTGGAAACGATGCTAGACCATTCGTACGCGAGTTAAAAGAGCTTGGAGTATGGGGGAGTGCTATGTGGAACCAACAAAGTTTCTAAAGGCTTGGATTCCAAAAGATATTTTGTATGCAAAAAGGCAAGTTCATGAATCTGTTGAAGGAAGTTATGATCCACTAACTCTGCAAAGTTACAGTGTTGTGTGTCACAAAGCTACCACACATTCAGAAGAAGTGAACGACTTTGCTTATACCTCTGCCAAAGCTCAAGAACATGAAGCATGGTACTTTGATAGTGGGTGCTCGAGACATATGACTGGAAAATCAGATGCACTGAACTCTCTCACTAAAGTCAAAAGTGGAAAGGTGACGTTTGGTGATGGGATTCGAGGAAAAATACATGGAGTATGAAATATTGATGATCCAGAGCATCCACAGCTTGTTAATGTATACTATGTTGAAGGCCTCAAAGAAAATCTTATCAGTATTAGCCAGCTATGTGATGAGGGATTAATAGTTGTGTTTACAAGAGTGGATTGCAAGGCACTAAATGAACATATGAATTCATGTTGTCTGGAATACGAACTGGTAATAATTGTTATCTCTGGAAACCACAACAGAAGTGTTTCACAGCTGTTGAAACACAAATCGATTTGTGGCACATAAAGCTTGGGCATATGAACACTCATGGACTTCAAAGATTAGTTCAAGCTGGAGTAGTTCATGGGATACCCTCATTAGAATCAGCCACGGATAAAGTGTGCGATGCTTGTGCTAAGGGAAAGCAAATCCGGGTTCAACATAGACAAGTCACTCAGATAAATACTAAGCAAATTCTTAACTTAGTTCAAATAGATTTAATGGGTCCAATACAAACTGAAAGTATTGCTGGGAAGAAATACATGTTTGTTCTAGTGGATGACTACTCTAGATACACTTGGGTACGTTTTCTAAGAGAAAAAATCAGAAGCTATTGAAAGGTTCAAGGTTCTATTCCTCCAATTAAAATCAGACAAAAGAAGTATTGCTCAAATCAGAAGTGACCATGGTGGAGAGTTTCAAAACGAAACATTTGAGAAATTCTATTAAGAACAGGGAATACATCATCAGTTTTCAGCTCCTAGAACCCCACAATAAAGTGGAATTGTGGAAAGAAAGAATCGAACACTGCAAGGAATGGCAAGAGCTATGCTTCATGGAAATGATGTATCATACAGGTTCTGGGCTGAGGCAGTGAATATTGCATGCTACATAATGAACCGAGTATATGTAGAGCATGGCACCAAGACCACTCCATATGAAATCTGGAAGGGAAAGACTCTGAATCTTNAGAGCTATGCTTCATGGAAATGATGTATCATACAGGTTCTGGGCTGAGGCAGTGAATACTGCATGCTACATAATCAACCGAGTATATGTAGAGCATGGCACCAAGACCACTCCATATGAAATCTGGAAGGGAAAGACTCTGAATCTTGGTTACTTTCATGTTTTTAGGTGTACCTGTTACATCCTAAATGACAAAGATAGTCTTGGGAAATTCGATTCCAGAAGTGATGAAGCATGTTTCTGGGGTATGGTACAAACAGTATGGCATTTCGCGTCTACAACAAAAGAACCAAAACCATTTGTGAGTCAGTTGATGTGGTTTTTGATGATAGGCAACAAGTCAGAATCAGTGATGTACTACACATAGATCCATGTGCTACACAAAACGCAGAGCCTGAACACAACTCTATGCCGGACTCAGTCACCTCCAACGAACCTCACGCAGAAAATAAAGATGTACATGAACCATCAGTTCACAGAAATCACTTTTAGCACAAGGATACTCACAAATGGAAGGTATTGACTTTGATGAAACCTTTGCACTAGTTGCACGACTTGAATCTATAAGATTACTTCTTGGATTGGCTTGCAAGCTAAGAATCAAACTGTATCAAATGGATGTGAAAAGTGCGTTTCTGAATGGTGTGTTACGCGAAGAAGTATATGTGCAACAACCCAAAGGGTTTGAAGACCCACAGTTTCCAAACTATGTGTACAAGCTAAATCGTGCTCTCTATGGACTTAAGCAAGCTCCAAGAGCTTGGTATGAATGGCTGATAGTTCATATAGTGAAATCAGGATTCAAGCGTGGAAATTTGGATAAAACCTTGTTCATCTTACACAAGGAAAAAGACATTCTGATTGCTCAAATCTATGTCGATGATATCATTTTTGGGAGCACAAATTAGAATATGATTGATGAATTTGTTCGGACTATGACAAAAGAATTCGAGATGAGCATGGTAAGAGAGCTCGTTTATTTTCTAGGTTTGCAAGTAAATCAATCCGAGCAAGGGATCTTTGTCTCTCAATCCAACTATGCAATAAACTTGGTGAAAAGATTGGTCTGGAAGCAAGAAAAGTGGCAAAAACACCAATGAGCACAACTAACAAGCTGTCAAAAGACGAATTAGGGAAGAAAGTGTAAGAAACGATGTATAGAGCAATGATTGGGAGTCTCTTATATCTAACCGCTAGTCGACCATATATGTGCTTGAGTGTTGGTCTATGTGCTCGATATCAAGCAAATCCAAAAGAGTCACATCCTACTGCAGTAAAATGTATCATCTAATACGTTAAGGGTACAACAAATTACGGCTTGTATTACACACAAGAAACTAATGTAAATCTCGCAAGTTTTTGTGATGCAGATTGGACAGGCTGCTTGGATGATCGCAAGAGCACATCAGGGGGATGTTTCTTTCTTGGTAATAACCTTGTCCCATGGCACAACAAGAAGCAGAATTGTATATCTCTTTCTACTGCAGAAGCGGAATATATTGCCTTAGGAAGTTGTTGCACACAACTGTTATGGATGAGACAAATGCTAAGTGACTACGATATGACGTCTGAACCACAACTTGTTCATTCTGATAACATGAGTGCAATCAATATCTCAAAAAACCATGTCCAACATTCTAGAACAAAGCATGTAGACGTAAGACATCACTTTGTTAGAGAACTTGTTGAGGATAAACTTGTAATAATCGAACATGTTTCCTCTGAAAATCAGCTTGCAGATATTTTTACTAAACCCATTGATTTAAACACCTTCTTAGGGCTTCGAAAAGCTCTAGGTGTTTGTGAATTATAAAAAACCTACTACATAAACATGTACAGTTCTAGGTGATAAGTAGTTAGGATCTGGTGAGATAAAATTGATTTTTAAAAACCTCTTGCTAAGCAAGTCACACATTGAAAAGAGCTTCTCTTCATGCATCTCTAAGATGGTAAAGTTTGAGAGTACCAATAAAGAAGAACACTCTTCCTGGATGAAGATGCAACCACATTTTCATTTAGGCTTAGATCACTGTTTGGATAGGTGTGAAACACACTAATGATTGTGTAAGACAAAGAGCATTCAAGTTTGCACAAATAAAAAAGGGGGTGTGACAGCTACTCGGATGAGAAAAAGCTACACTAGTGCAAACTGAAATACAAAATAAAAAATAATAATTGTGTGACTGCTACTCAGCTGAGAAACAACTATACAATCGTTCTTTCATAATAAATAAAATACAAAATTAATAAAAAACGGCTCAAGTCCATGGTCATTCTTGTGTTTCTAAAAACAAACTCTAAGCTACTGTCTTGAGATTCATGGTGATGCGTAGACTATCTTTGTGTGATCGACAAGTGCGAAAGCTCCTTGCTTCAAGAAATAGCTGCCTTGTTGAGCTGGTGAGTTGATTCTCTTCTCCATCTTGCTCTTTTTAATCTCATCGAGATATGATTACTTTATTGCTTGATCCTGTAGCTTATTCGGCTCTCAATCTTCTTTCAAATGTTGGTTTTAATTATGGGTTTAATCTTTACTGTTGGTTTTTTCGCTGATTATCTCTGGTACATGTCTCGTGCTTTACATGGGGACCTCCCCTGTTACTCTACTTAGTCATATGCACATCTTTCTCATGCGCAAATCTGCTATCACTTTATGTTCTCTTAGTGGGCTTAATCTTATTTTTGAACTTAAAAAGAGTTCGGGTTTAATTTTGGATGAGACAAAAGAGGGAAGGGATATTTGGCCAAGGCCCATGTAATCTAATTGCTTCTTTAATTTTGTGTGATTCGCAGGGTATTGTTCCCGCGTGTGTCGTTCCCACTTCCTCCTTTCTCTCTCGAATGAAAACCCTAACTGTTGTGTGAGACATGCGCAACACACGATCTCAAGCCGAAAAATTCATGGCCGATGCCATCCGCTCCTCCACGCAACAAACGCCTCCAGCCGCACCTGAAGACGACATTCCTCTTCGGAATCTGGCCCATCAATCCAAGCGAGCAGGGAAACGCCCGATCTCCGATGGTCCAACTAGCACCAAGGTTCCTCCAGCCTAAAGCAAAGCTCCACCGCNCAGGAACACAATACTCTTGGTTCTCCGATCTCCAGAAGCGCTCCTTTCTCCATCAACGGTCACTTCACTACACTCAACCCGAGGTACAAGAGGTATGGAAAATTGATAAGAATTGTGGGCTTGACTATACCATTCGAGATCTCTCACCTTACGTTGCTACTGTCGTGTGTGAGTTTTTAGCTAATATGTCACATATTGAACACCGTGGTAATGTTTCGGTTATGTACCTCTGCAGAAAATTATTTGAGTTTTCTCCGAAAATCATCAATGCTGTGTTTGCCTCCCCCCCCCCCCCCCCCCCACTACTGCTGAAAATTCTTGGAAAAAAGGTAAAATTGATGCTGCTGTCAAGTCCTTTACCAGTGGTAAAATAACTAGTTGGGGTAAAATGCGATTTGTTCATCTTACTCCGATCAACCAAGTGCTCTATGTTCTCTGCTATTTCAATTGGATCCCATCTACCAATAAGAATACCATGGTCAAAGAGAAGCTTCTGCTACTTCATACTATTCATGAGAACAAGCCAATAAACTTTGGACAATTGGTGTATGATTAGATTTTTGGGCTACGTAGAGCTGACTCCGAGTCTGAACGAAAGATCATTTTTCCCCATCTGATCTACCAAGTGCTTTCATATCAAAGAAGAATTGCTGTTTATCCTACCGATCCTGAAATTACCATTTTTTGGCTGTCAATCACTATGGATCTGAAGGCTGGTCGTGGGTCAGAAAACAATGCTGCACCATTTGCTAAATCTGGACAGTCTCTCGTTGATGATCTTGATCAACTCATTGCTTTTTCTTGACACATCAAACTTCGCATTCAAGGTAAGTATTCCTTCACACTTCACATTCTTTGTTGTCCTTGATGTTTCTTTAAATGTGCTATCAAGCAGGGGAAGAATACGGTGATGCTGTTGGTGCAGATGCAGTTGCTGATAATGATGAAGACAACTAATAAGTCTTAGTTTTGTGTTGTCTTAGTTATGTGTTCTCGTTTAACTTTCTTTTTCTCTTCTATGAACTATGTGTGTGAGACACGTATCTATCTGTTTTAGTTTTTTTGAACTATGAGTGTGTGACCCACAAACTTGTTTTTTTGTGTTGAATGATAATAATAGTTGTACTTATGCTTATGAGCTAAAGGTACTATGAGTTTGTGATTTGTCAAATCATAAACAAACACTCTCCTTTACTTACATTCTCCTACGTAACAGTTTAGACTTGAGCATATTCTTGAGAGAATATCTTTGATTTGCAAAGCTGCTAATACAGAGAAACCATCAATGATACAAGATAATCTTTTTATCGCAGGAGGACTAGCTGCGAGGTCGGTTTATACTCTACAGCATCTAGGTATAATTCATATTCTATGTTTGTGAGCCATTGACAATGCAATGAACATGGAGATACAAAAGGCTTTGGAGGTTCTTCAGCTCAGCTTTGGTCATGCCTCGAGAAGCCAACTGGATGCAAAGAAGCTTTGATTCTTGAATCTTGATTGATTTTCGGTGAAGAATCGATCTATCTAAAGAAGCTTTGACTATGTAGAATTGATCTGAAATCATTGGTTACAACCATAAATCTGATGTTTCTCTCAAGAAATTTTGTATGATTATTTTTATGGATGTTTTATTGGCAAAGCATAAAAGAATGGACTAAATTATAGTTTATATACAATTGTCGATATTTGGTTTGAATTGTTTGATTGCTAACTTCAAATTATCATAATCTTTGTACATAAAACTAAATCTTATAATATATGGACATATATGTTAGATTTAGACCCTAAAACTAAGTCTTAGAATATATGAACATACATATTAGAGTATAAAAAGAACATTATTTTATAATTTAAAAAGAATTTGTATAGGTACGAAATTTACTTTTATTATTTTTAAAAATTACAATTATATATATATATATATATTAAACCCTATACCATAAAGTCTTAGACCCTAAAATTAATTTCATCTCGTATATAATAATAATAATAATATATATTTTTTTTTTCATAATCCTTGTACTAAAACTAAGTTTAAGAGTATCTGAACATATATGCTAGACTTAGACCCTAAAATTAAGTCTTAGAATATATAAACACATATGTTAGAGTA
>OVBE01004812.1:0-23026 GCA_900406425.1 Iberis pinnata | reverse complement strand
GAGCTGAAGACAATCTGAAGGATCCAGGAAAAGGAAGTCATGAGTTCAAACCTCAACATGAACGTGTACCACCTCAATCTAAATTTCACATGGGAGGAAGTCACATACTTAGTTTAATGCATTTTAGTTTTCAATTGGTTTTGGTGTTTTAGGTACTTACGGGACAAGTTTCAGGAATCTTGCAAAGAGAAGAAAAATGGGATATGGACTAGCTCGAAGTTTTTAATTAATTGCTCGACCCAATTCAGAAGGTCTGATCGAGCCATGGCACAATTATGACCGAGCCACTTTTATTCGGATCGATCCATCTTCAAAACAGGATCAAGCCATGACCGAGTCATGATCGATCCACCTTCGTTCAATGATCGATCCACTTTCAGCCCAAGATCGAGCCAACTTCAATGGCCCGATAAGTGCTCAAGCCGAAACAAACACAATGATCGAGCTAAGTTGTTTGGATCGATCCGTTTCCAACAATTAGATCGAGCCATGCTCGATATGGTCGAGCCAATGATCGATCCACTTCATTTAGATCGATCCGCTTTCAACATTTGATTGATCCCACTTCATGGGCTCGATGAGAGCTCGAGCCACCTTTAAACATTTGATCGAGCCAAACAAAAGGAACTTCAAGACAAGCAAGTCCATTCGCGCCATTTTGAGCATGATTGAAATCAAGCCAAGCATCTCACAAGCTTCACCCACTTGCCCACTAATCTTCCTTTACCCCATGGACAAAAGATTACCTCCACTCCATCACTTCTCTTACACACGCACTACTTAAAGCAATGTCTACTCAAGCTTTCCAAGAGTCCTTTACACACCCACATCCCCATCACACCAATGTCCCCTCTTTACTCCTCCACCACAAACATCCACTCATCACTCTTCACCACTACCCCTCCAAATCGAACCATTGTTCTATAATAAGGGATTACCTCTTACTAATTCTCTTCATAACTTAACAACTTTCGAAACTTTCACACCATCTTCTCTAAAATGTTTTTCTCTAAGGCATTTTCACTAGAAGAATTTGCTCTTCTAAGGACTTTCAATAAGGCTCTAAGTACTCTCAAAAATCGGTTCCATCTCTTGCCTTTTTTATTTTCATCTCCAACCTTTCTTATTCGGTTTCAACACTATTTTTACAAAGATTGGTTTAGTTCTTTCATCAAAGAAAACATTTCTTGGAAATTCTAACTTAGCACTTGAAAATCGATAAGGTTAAGTGATAAGGTAGTGATTGAAACATGAATTGAACTATATGATGGCTTAAGAAACTTACATGCCCAATCCGTTTTTGTGAATGTACATTTGATATTTGTTGAACTCTTTAGGCGTTTTGAAAATTTAATCACGCACCTTCATTTGTATGATTATCTTTTTCAGGATTCAGGATGTCTCAACCATTGCGAGAAAGAATCTTAATAAGGCAATGTAGATAGCGAGCATCCTTTAGAGCTGGAGAGGAGGACCCCGCAATTTCTCCAGAGTTTTCACCAAGCGCCCCAATTCTCTCAAGAAGGCAGCTTCGTGGGTATGAGATTGCTGAACGGTTGCAACAAACAAGGGAACAAAGGGAGATTTAGGAGAAACATGCTCTTCTCATTGAAAACGCAGAACAAGAAAGAGAAAGAGAAAGAGCAGAGCTTGCAAACTCTCAAGGACACTCAGACATAAGGTGGGGGAAGCATGTTGCAATGGAAGATGAGAATAGCAGCGAAAACCCTACTTATCAAGAAGGTGAAGAGATGAGTGCTGAGCTTTAAGATTACTATGCTTAATTTGTGGGTTCAGTGGTACAAGAGGGAACTTCCCAAATGGAGGTTGAAGAGAGTTCTGATCTGCTCAACCTAGAAGCTCTTCTTTCACAAAGATTCAAGGGAACTCGATGCCCCCATAAACCAACAATGGGAGCCTTGGGAATAGCAAAAGATGTATCCCACCTCTTCAAGGCTACAAGTCTCGAGAAGCTTATGACCGCCCACTACAATGGGTACCAGGAAGAAACCTGCCACTTCCTTGCCACGGTCCAGCTATATTTCGATGAGGAAGAGATGCTCGGATACATCACATTCTCAGTGCGAGGCCATAACTATGAACTTTCCGTGATGGACTTGAACCGCCTCTATGGGTTCTCGTCTGATGGGAACGTTGATGAGCTTCCTGAGTTTGTAAAGGAAGAGCTTTCAGCGTTATAGACAACAATAGAAGTTGGAACCTATGGCCTAGGGAAATGGAAATGCACAGGGATAAGGAGCTCGGTCTTGCGGTACTTCCATAAGGAAATTGCAAATACCATATTTGCAAGGGAAATAACAGGGCATGTTACTGATGGGGAGATGGGGATGATGGATCTAACCTTGAAGCCCATACTACAGTATACATCTGACGGTCGTCCGATGGAAGGAGATAGAGCTAACTCTAGCCTATCTCGGGTCTTCATAAACCAAATGATGCGGTATAGGGAGTGGGCTAAAGAAGCCTATAGCAAGGGAACCCATGGAACTTTGACGATTTGGGGGGGGGGGATTGTGATACCAATCCTGAGGGCCTGCAACGTTCCTCTGGAAGGTAAAGGTCACCCAGCAAGGTTGATTGATCTAACATATTTGAAGAACTCTCACTTCTTTGAGGGGTCAACTAGTGATCAGAAGTATAGGTTCATCCACCCACGTTTGGGAGTTGCACTCTTATCGCTCCCCAACGAGAAATTCATAACAATCAGGAAAGGGGACAATATAGACTTCCAACCAAGTTCTGAAGTTCTGATATCCTTCCAGAATAGGGAAGGAGAAGAAGTAGCTGAAGAAGCAAATGCTGAAAGGATGGAAGCTCCAATTGATCAGGAGCTAAGTGAACCTGAATGCTATCACTTCGAAGAAGCCCTAACTACCAAGCATGGGAAGAGCTTAGCAACAGCTCACAAAAATATTAGCAAGCTTTAGAAGTGGAACAAGTTCCAAGATAGCTACTTCAGCAAGAAGTTCAAGGAGTTGACCTCTCATATCAAGAAGCTTACTTTGAAGCTAAACAAAGCTACATCCAAAAAGAAGTAAGGTTCCCCCGAACATTTAGAGAGAAGCAAATCCATCACCAAAAGTCCAAGGAAACCACGAGTTGAGCAACCTCACTGTCACTCTTCTGCAGATCCTGAAACAATTCAAAGGAGGAAGAGACACCACTCTGAAATAGAGAACCGTGGATCCGCGAGCCAAAGAACCATTCAACCACCTCAACTACCCCAACAACCTCAAGAAATTCAACAACATCAAGAACTTCAGCAGCAACAACAATAAGCACCGGATGCATACCAGGGATACTATGAAATGATGAATGAGTATCTCCCTTGAGGATCATTCATACCTTTTTGAGGTCCATCCCAATCCCACCCTTCATTGTATAATCTGCTTGTTGTGCTTTGATTTCTATTCGCTATGTTTGATTGCTGCTTCTGATTGTTGTCTAAGTTTAAAATGTTTTTATGCTTTTTTTACTATATGTCCTACCTTGAGTCCAATTCCGAATTTTTTTTACACAGAGACTGTGTAATTCTTGCTTGGGGGAGGATTCAGGGGACTGCTATCTAATGAAAATTTCCTTGTTCGTTCCTTTGTCTCCAACTTTTTCATAGCATACATAGCATATATTAGCATGTAAAAACCATAAAAAATTGAATTTTTTTTCGAAAATCATTCTTCAAAAACAGAGTGTCATCATAGTTGCATTTCATATAGTTGCATGTAGGAGTTGAAATTTCATGTAGTTGCATATGCATAGGGAACTAGGAAGATGATAACCTTGTAAGTACGCTGTTTTCTCAAAAATTTTAGTGCCATGGTTCTTAGTTTTCTAATGCATCCTGAAATTGTATGAAGTAAAATTGCACCTTGCTTGGAATATGAACTTGCATGATCATTTATCTCTTGAAGCATGTTGGGATTTGAAGTTTGCTCCTATCTATTAGAACTTGAATTTGAATGTATAATTAACATGTTCGTGTGTTGAATACGAACTCATGGATAGTATATACATATTTGAGTTATCTTCTACCTTTTACCACTCTTGTTAACCCAAGTAGAATCCACACCCTTGAACCTTGCCATCTTTCAAACCCTGAATTTACTAATGAGTGGCAGGTCTTTTATGGAATGAGCTTGGTAGAACGTGTTAGGTTCAAACTAACATGAATAGGGTCTCATGTAGTTCTAGTCCATGCTTTTTGGACTAGATAGGACTAGGTGAGATTCCATTTTCAATGTTAGTTTGGGTGGAAATGAATGAAATGGTATTGGTAGTTGGTAAAAAGGAAATGTTAAGTGAGAACCTTAGGAGAGGAATGGAAAAATAATCAGAATATGATAGTAGAAAGTTTGGGGGAACAATGGTATGCAAAAGAAGTATGGCTATTGCAGAATAAGAGAAAGTATATGACAAAAAATTCAAAAGGGTAAAATCCAAAAGATATTATAAACGAAAAGGTCGAAAGCCATAAGAGTTTAAGTAAATAAGATTCTGAAACAGCTAGCAACCATTTAAGAAAGAAGTCTCTCCTAAGTGTAACAAAGAAATAATGAAAAAGGGAGAATTTGTATGGATATGATCACTTTGAGTTTCAAATGGGTAGAATTTATGACCTCCTTACTAGGTAGAATAAGGAAACTTAGGTTTCATTAGCATTGGGTAGATGGGGTCCCTTTTTGTATGCATCTACGTGTTCCTACCTTTAGCCTTTACTAAAGCTCATTTTCTTTTGAGAGAACCCTTATTCTGAATCATTAACCATTGCATGAAGGGTTCATCTTTACTCCTTAACCTGTCCTTGACCAAATAAGTTCATTGAAAGCACATGACTTGATTCATGGTTCCTGATTAATGAATGTTAAAGGGGCAAACGAATTTGAATGCATTGTGGAAGTTGGAATTGGTCTGTGATGAACTGTGATGAGTATGGCTAAATTTTTAAGTATACGAACTTTTGACTGCATTCTAGAACTAGTAACCAGGACATTAATATTACCTGTGTTAGTAGCATGTTTTGTTTCTGAGTTCCCACTTTCAAACCTCACTCCTAGACTTATGAATTATTTTCTTGAGGGCAAGCAATGATTTAGTTTGGGGAAGTTGATTACTCTGTATTTTCATGGTTTTAAGAAGTCAGTAAGCATCAATTTTGAGGTCTTTATGTGTGCATATATCACATTTATAGTTGTTTTTAGTAAGTTTGTGATTTTTAAGGATTTTAGCATTAGTATTCGCGTATGCCCGCATTTTGGAGATTTTTCAAGACTTTCAGGAGCTTTCAGGACGAATTGTGAAAATTCAGAAGTGGAAAAGAAAATGTGTAGAATGGACCAGCACAAGGCCCGGATCGATCCACGCAACATTCTGGATCGATCCAAACTCAACTTGGATTGATCCCACCCATCAAGCCACATTCAACTTGGATCGATCCCACAGACCGACCCCACCTAGTAGCCACCTCGACCCAGTCTCTCAGCCGTGTACTCGCCTTGACCTAGCCCAGCTCCAACCTTTGGATCAATCCACGCACAACCTTGGATTGATCCCACTGTCGAGCCATTTTCACCTTCGGATCAATCCACGCTCAACCTTGGATCGATCCCAGTCTCGAGCCGACTTCAACCTTGGATCAACCCCATTCAAGCCACCTAAAGCTCGGATCGATCTCAACCCCAACTTGGATCGATCTCCTTCTTACTGCGGATCAATCTCAAGCCTTTGCCCGGATCAATCTCTTTGGCTCGATCTCATATGCTTCTCAGCTCGAGCCAAACATGCTCCAACCCGACCAACTCGAATATGGAATGGACCTGACCCAAGACCCAAGCCAATGATTAGTTTTTGTATTTTGTGCGTTTTAGGGATTTTCTCTGAACACTATATAAGCCCTAATGCGCCTCCTTTTTAGCAAGTTCTGTTTTTGTTTCCTTTTTAGGTTTTTGTCTTAGGTTTCTTTTTCCTTTGTTGTTCTTGGTGCAAAAACCTAGAATCCTGTAAGTTTTATGCTAATCTACTGTTTTCTTTTACTTTCCTTCTTAGTTTTAGGTTGTTGTCTATCTGGTGCATGTTGGTCTTATGTTTTTCATCTTAATCTTCTGTTTTAACCTTGATCATTTTCTGGGTTTGTTACTATTTCATTGTTGTTCTTATTTTCTGGGTTTGAGTTCTTGTTTTTCTTTTTGTTCTTCATAGTTTAACCTTTGATCATCATGTTTAGCTTTGAAGTTATGATTTTCGTTTTTCCTGCTTTCATACCCATGAGTAGTGAGTAGTTTCCTTAAGTTCCCGAGGATGGGGTAGACAAGGGTTGATGTCTTGATCTTACCTTAGCACCTAAGCTTATTTGCATATAGATCCCTTCTGTTTCATTGTGCTTCATGCTGGTTTCTTTCACGCCAATCAATATCTAATCTTGGGCGTTCCAGCACCCCAAAAGTGTTCAATGAAATGCCTCATGGTGATTTCAAAGATTTTCTCACCCTTACGGAACACCTTAGATTCTTAGGATATGTTTCTCAGCCTAATGGGTTAGATGACTAGCGGGCTTTTTGGCTTTAGTAGGTTGGTTCTTCATGCCTTCTAGGTAGTGTACCGTCAATGGGAGTTAGGTCTGGTGATTGCTTAGGTTGATTCCATTTATCAAGGGATTGGACTTGGTTGTATATGAATCTAATATCTAGGGATAGCTCATTGTTTGAGGTATTTTAGGTTCTTAGGTAGATTGGGATGAATCTCTGGTCGATTACCCTTTGTCCTCAGGAACTGCTTTACATTTTATTTCATCTTTACCTTCTCTGCTTTTTCCTCTGTTTTTACCTTTGGCCCTTTTACCTTCTTATGCATTTTGTTTTTGTTTATGCATCTTTAGTTCCTTGCATTCTCTATTCACTTAGGACATGTTAGAAAACCCCCATTTTCATATTTGCTTGACTTAGAAGCACCCATTGCATCTAGTCTGCTAGTATCACACTCATTTGGATTGATACCTCATCTATACTACAATGGATGAGTATGATGGGGAATTGATCTCTGTGAAAAATCTTACTATCAATTTGGTGTGAAAAAATCCTACTATCAAGGACATTTTCAAACTCTGACTTTTCCCTTTCTCTTTGGGTGACAAAGCGCACCACTGGGAGAAGGTTCTACCTAAAAATTCCATAACCTCCTGGAATGACTGCAAGAAGGATTTTCTTGCTGAATTCTTCTCTACATGGAACAACAAGGTTGCGAAACAAAATCTCTAGATTTGCGCAAAAGAGTGGTGAGACATTATGCAAAGCATGGGAGAGGTTCAAGGGATATACCTTGTAGTGTCCCCATCATGGTTTCAGCAAGGAGGAACTTCTTAATACTCTCTATAAAAGAGCCTTACCCAAGATCATGATGTTCCTAGGCACGGCTAGTAATGGAAATTTTCTAAACAAGGATGCCGAAGAAGGATGGGAACTTGTTGAAAATCTGGATCAAGTTTATTCACCACGGCAGGAGAAAATTATTCAACCATTCAACAATTATGCTTAGAATCATGGTTTTGTTCAAAAGCAACAACCACAAGATGGTTTTCAGCAACAATTACAGAGTGGTTTTCAGCAGCATTAACAAGTTGGTGCTCCTCCTGATTTTTCACCTCAACAACCTCCACCAAAACAATCTAATGTGGATGCTTTGTTGCACCAACTTCTTCAAGGTCAAGCGTATGGTATAATGGAAACATCTAAGAAGCTAGGTGAACTCACAACAAGATGGAGTCCTCATTCAATGCCATCTATTCAAAGATTTAAGTCTTGAACTCAAAGGTTACATCTTTGGAAAGCAAGTTTGCTACCACTTATGTTTCTGCTCCGACCACAAATGGCCAACTTTCGAGAAAGGCAATCCAAAACCCAAAGAAGTATGCACATGTTAATGCCATCTTCTTGGGGGTGTACCCATGATTTTTCTTCTCGCACTTGTCCTCCTGACATCACTGAGGATAGTGTAGTTCAAGTTTGGGGGGGGGATTTGAGCTTTAATTGAGCTAATAATTCAGATTGCGCACAAACTGATCCTTGGATGTGGATGAAATCAGAGTTAGCAACCAACGTCAAACGTGTTTTTGCTGAAAAGCTATCTGTTTTAAAGGAGAAGAAAACAACTTTTGTCCCACCACCTTATATTCCAAGGTTGCCATTTCCATCACGGTTCAAGAAGGAAATAATGGAGAAATACCAAACAATCTTTGAGAAATCCATGAAGAAGGGTGCAGCTCAAGATATGTTGTTACCAAATGATGAATGCAATGCCATAATAGCAGAGAAGCAAGAAGATCCTGGCTCATTCACTCTACCATACTTACTAGGTCCATTTACCTTCAACCAATGCCTATGCGATTTAGGAGCGTCCATCAACTTGATGCCTCTTTCCGTTGCCAAGAAGATGGGACTCAATGAGTATAAAGCTTCTGATATATCTCTTATTTTGGCTGACAAATCCATTAGGAAACTTCATGGACTCTTGGTGAACTTACCTACAAGATTGAGAATGTTGAGATACCCACAAACTTTGTGGTTTTGGATACGAACATAGAACCAAAATATCCACTGATCTTGGAAAGGCCTTTCTTAGCTACGGTAGGAGCTGCGATCAATGTCAAGAAGGGAAACATTAGGTTGAACATGGGGAATGATCCAATGAAGATTTCAACATCAAGAAAAAAACAAAGAAGCCTACAATCCAAGGTCACAACTATTTTCTATCAAGGAGATGAATAAGGACAATCATGAATATGGATACTCAAGTAGCAATTCATCGGAGTACGATTTGATGGAAGAATCAAACAAGCTTTCAGAGCATAAAGAAGCATTTAGGGGTGTCAAAGAATCAGATGCAAGAGTTTTTGCAAAATTAGAGGAAACCAGAAAACTGGGGCTGGCAACTAGAGTGAGCAAACTGCCCACTTCAGGAGAAACAAATTATGAGCTCAAGCACCAGCTTGAGCACAGCCCACCTCAGCAATCCACTTCAGGCACAACTTCTTATGAAAACAGATTTGAGTCTCAAGCCCCAACAATGGACATATAGAGTGGTGAGAAAGTTTTTCTACTCAACCCAAAGCTCAAGCATTATCCAAGAGATGTGAACTCAAAACGCTCAAGGAACTTCATAATCAACGAGGTTCTACCTAATGGAACAATCATACTTGTTGTAGAGCCTGATAAGGAGTTGAAAGTGCCCAATCAAGCGAAGCCGAACAATGGTGGTTGGATAAGCCTGGGAAGAAAACCTGGTGAAGGAACCTCGGTTCTCTTTGGAGAACCGTCTCAAGTTTACTAGAGTTTAAACACAAATCAAGCTTACTGACTTTAAAAAAGCTCACTTGGGAGGAAGTCTCATGTCTATCCTTCTACATAATTTTTTTATTTTAAATTCATGATTAGTTTCTTTTATTAAAGCTTTTAAGTTTTTGTTTGATTTTTGTGTTTTAGGTACCATAGGATCATGGCTTTGATACTTGGTATAAAGGAAAAAAGGAAGGCCGAGTCAATTGGAAGTCATGTTCTTGGGGAGTCTTTTGGTTATAAGATCATGTGCCTGTTGAAACAAACTTGATCAACAACTATTCTGATCGAGCTATGTAGTGCTCAAGCCCAAAAATAATTTGATCGAGCAATAAGAAAAATTTTCGATCGAGCCGGAGCAACATTTTTGATCGACCTCAACTACTAACTTGATCGAGCCAGTTATTATCTTGATCGAGCCTGGACAAAAATTGATCTAGCCTGGAAAATTTCTCCTCAAGCAAGTTTTGTTTTTGTTTCCTTTTTAGGTTTTTGTCTTAGGTTTCTTTTTCCTTTGTTGTACTTGGTGTTCTTGGTGTAAAAACCCATAATCCTTTAAGTTTTATGCTAATCCACTGTTTTCTTTTACTTTCCTTCCTAGTTTTAGGTTGTTGTCTATCTGATGCATGTTGATATTCTATTTTTCATCTTAATCTTCTGTTTAGCCTTGATCATTTTCTGGGTTTGTTACTGTTACATTGCTGTTCTTATTTTCTGGGTTTGAGTTCTTGTTGTTCTTGCTGTTCTTCATAGTTTAACCTTTGATCATCATGTTTAGCTTTGAAGTTATGATTTCTGTTTTTCCTGCGTTCGTACCCATGAGTAGTGAGTAGATTCCTTAAGTTCCTGAGGATGGGGTAGACTAGGGTTGATGTCCTAATCTTACCTTAGCACCTAAGCTTGTTTGCATATAGATCCCTTCTGTTTCATTGTGCTTAATGCTGGTTTCTTTCACACCAATCAAAATCTGATCTTGGGCATTCCATCACCCGAAAAGTGTTCAATGGAATGCCTGATCATGGTGATTTCAAATATTTTCTTATCCTTACGTAACGCCTTAGATGCTTAGGATATGCATGT
Organism: Iberis pinnata; assembly: GCA_900406425.1. Taxonomy (NCBI): domain Eukaryota; kingdom Viridiplantae; phylum Streptophyta; class Magnoliopsida; order Brassicales; family Brassicaceae; genus Iberis; species Iberis pinnata. The sequence goes on along the minus strand of OVBE01004812.1, from coordinate 12,602 downwards.
CAACCTAAGGAGATGCATATCCTAAGCATAAATTTACTAGAGTTTGGATAAGTTCGGGAAGAAAATCTGGTGAAGGAACCTCGGTTCTCTTTGGAGAACTGTCTCAAGTTTACTAGAGTTTAAACACGAAATCAAGCATAATGACTTTAAAAAATCTCACTTGGGAGGAAGTCTCATTTCTATCCTTCTACATAATTTTTTTATTTTAAATTCATTATTAGTTTCTTTTATTAAAGCTTTTATGTTTTTGTTTGATTTTTGTGTTTTAGGTACCATAGGATCATGGCTTTGATACTTGGTATAAAAGAAAAAAAGGAAGGCCGAGTCAACTAGAAGTCATGTGCTTGGGGAGTCTTTTGGTTATAAGATCATGTGCCTGCTAAAAAAAACTTGATCAACAACTATTTTGATCGAGCTACATAATGCCCAAGCCCGAAAATAATTTGATCAAGCCACAAGATAATTTTTCGATCGATCTGGAGCAACATTTTTGATCGACCTCTGTTACTAACTTGATCGAGCCTGGAAAATTTCTCCTCATGCCGAAATAACCACCTCAATCAATGCTTGCCTAATTGAGCTCGATCTCACATCAACTCATGCCACAATCTCATCCTTTTTTACAACACTTCTACAATGATAAACACTACCTTTTTCTCCTCCTAACCCATGCCACATGAAGAAAAAGAAGTGTCATCTCCAACTTTTCACAAGATTCCACCAACTTTTCACAAGATTTTTCAAGACTTAAATCGTTTCTCCAAAGACTACATCTTCTCCACATGTTCTCAAGGCTACACCTCCACCACAAGCTTCAACTATTCACCACCTCCACATATAATTTTCAACCCAAGAGTCTACTTAAAGGAGTTCACTCCCTTCTTCACTTTTCGTCTCATATTTTCCTTCACTCTTCATTTGCAATTACTCTCATAAATCCTTTTCTCTAGCACTCTCACCTTCTCTAGAGTTTCATTCGATTTTCCTAAAATTTCAAGATTCTACAGAATTTCACCAACTTTTGAAGAATCATCAAACTCGGTTTTTAGTTCTTTAACTCCTAAACTTTTTGATGTTTTGCGGTTTCGGGTCCTAAATTCTCTGAAATTCAGTTTGGCTTCTCTTTTTTTCGTTCCTCAACTCTTTGAAATTTGGTTCTAAATGTTTGCTTTAAAAATCGGTTTTGACTCTCTGAGCTCTGCTTTGATCAACCAAATTGAATTGAAACTGCATATAACTCCGGCTTTAAACTTTGATAGAGTTCAGTTTTATATCGTTTTATAACCAAGAATTTAACTCGGTTTCTGTTGAATTCTTTGTTGTTTCAATCGTCAAAATTCGGTTTTCACATTGGTTGTTATTTCATCCCGATACTTACTGGTTCTATTGAAAATGTTGCCAATTTTTTCTGAATTGTCTACTACATTTTCATGAACACACATCTCAACATGTCTAAACCATAAGCAAAAAGCATAGCCAAAATATTTCATAGAACAAGGGCAGCTCACAACATTTTGCCAGATCATATAGAGATCTCTCCAGAAGCACATGTGCTCACGGCAAGGCAGCGGCAAGCACGAAGCATTGCTGAGAAATTTCAAAAAACAAGGGAAACTATTCAACTCGATGAGATGGAAATATGGGAGGACGAACCAGTGTTCACTCCCAAGCACCAACAAGCACATAGAATCACTGCAAAATTTTGAAGAACCAAGAAAGCCCATCAACTTGACCAAACGGGGATCGATGAAACTGAACAAGAGCTCACTATTGGGGAGAAGCGAGCTATTAGAAAGAAAGATGCTGAATTTCACGGAAGAAGAAAGACATAAAGAGGGGAAAGGAACCCGTGCTGATAGATGAGGACAAGAGTAGTGAGGATCCAGATTATGAAGAAGACGCAAGTGTTCAAGGGATTGAACACTAGTTTGAGAAAATTTACTTTGAGCTCAAAGAAGAAGCTTCCAAAAACACGACCCAACATGCTGCAGAGTCAGAGTACCTCTTCGCCCTACTTTCATGAGGTTTCAAGGGCACAAGGTTTCCGCACAAAAACACGATGGAAGTTCTCGGGATCGGGAAATACGTGGCATACCTGTTTCAATTGGAAAAAATTGATACATTCATGGCCACTAATCCTAATGCTTACCAAGAAGAGACTTGCTATTTTATAGAAACTCTTTGGGTTCATCATGGTGATGAAGACTTCCCCGAATACATCACGTTTTCAGTAAGGGGAGATGACTATCAAATCAAAATTTCCAAATTGGACCATATATTTGGATTCCCATCAGGGGATGAGGTGGACCAAGATTTTTCTAAGAACGAGCTAGCCGCACTATGGAAAACGATCGGAGTTTGGGAGTATGATTCAAACCGATAGAAGAGCGCAAGTATACGAAACCTAGTGGTGAGATACTACCACAAATCTATCGCCAACACCATGTTTGTGAGATAAATAACTGGAAGCATAAATGAAGGCGAATTGGGAATGATCGACTTGGCGCTGAAATATCCTCTCAAACGCACTTCTGATGGTGAGGTGATGCGTGGCAACATAGCTAACACTAGCCTCTCTCATGTTTTGGTCAACCGAATGTCGGGGTACAAATATTGGGCAAGGGTGTTATATAGAAAAGGAAAAAGGGGTGATTTAACCATTGGAGGAGTTGTGACTCCTATACTCTGAGCCAGCAAGGTCCCTCTGCATTCTGAACGTCATCCACCAAGGGGGATAGACCCAACTATTTAAAGAAGGCACACTTTTTTGAAGGACCGAGGGATCAGAAGCTATACAAATTTATACATCCACGTTTGGGGGAATCACGATTGTTGCTCCTAAATACTTCTATCATGTAGTTGCATTAGCTTGTTATGATTGAGTTTAATTTTGTCAATTGAATTTGGATAGGGAACTAGGATGATAACAACCTTGTAAATATGCTGCTTTATTAGATAGTGTCAATTATTTGGTAATTAGTTGTCTATTGCATTCTGATTAAGTTTGAACTAAGACTGAAACATACTTGGAATGTGAAATTGCATGATCTTTTCTTTTCTGAAGCATGTTGTGATATGAAATTTATCTCTACTTATTGGAACATGAACTTGACATTTAATTACCATATTTATGCACTAGATTTGTTTATCCAAATAGACTCCCCACCCTTGAACTTAGCCTTCTTTCAAGCCATTTATCTATTACTGAGTGCTAGGTCTTTTTATAGAATGAACTTGGTAGAGAGTGTTAGGTTTGAACTGACAGGAATGAAATTTCATGTAGTTATAGTCCACACTTTTTGGACTAGATAAGACTATGTGGGGTTCGATTTCGGGTATTGGGGTTGGGTTGAAAAAGAAGAAAACATGTTGGGAAACGGGTAAAAGAAAAAGAAATGGTTATGAATTCTTAGGAGAGGAAAGAAAACAGAATAGTCTAGTAAATGATTTGAGGGAAATATTATTAAAAGCATGGTTTGTGCAAAATCAGGAAAAAGAAATGATAAAGAAAATGGGCAATGGCCTAAGGAGTTAATGAAAAACAAAAAGGAATAGAAACCATAGATGCTAAAATCATGAATGTCCCAATCTGCAAGAAGTTCATAAAGAAAGAATCATCTCCTTAAATTTGTAAAAGAAAAGATGGAAAAGGAAATGCGAACCATTAAGATCACTTTGAGGTTTAAAGGATAGAGTTAGGATTTCCTACTAAGTTTAGAAATAGGAAAACTTTTAGCTTTTGTATCTTTGGGTAGATGGGAATCTGTTCTTGTATGCATCTAAGTGTTTTTACCTTTAGCATTCTGCTAAGCATTCTGCTAAAGCGCATTCCCTTTTTGAGAGATCCCTGTTCTGAAATACTAACCAATGCATGAAGGGACCATTTTTGTCCCTTAAACAGTCTCTTAGCCAAATGAATTCAATGAATGTGCATAGCTTGATCCATGGTTTTTGTTTAATGCATGTTAAAGAGATGAATGGATTTGAATGCATTGTGTAGGTTGGAACTGATCTGAATTAAACTTTGATGAGTATGGCTAAAGTTTTTAAGTTAGATGAGATTGGTTTGTATTATATAATTAGTAACTTGGACATTGACATTCTCTAGTCTATCAGCATATTTTGGTTATGAGCTCCCACTTTCAAACCTCTCTTCTAAGCTCATGAATTACTTGCTTGAGGACAAGAAATGATTTAGCTTGGTAGAGTTGATGTCTCTGCATTTTACATGTTTTATGAGTGTATTTATCATCATTTTGAGTTCATTTAGTTGTCAATATGTTGCATTCATTGACTTTCTTAGTAAGTTTACATTTTTAGATAGTTTTGCTTTAGCATTTGCATACATGTGCATATTGGAGAAGTTTCAGGTACTTAGGGAACATTCTTGGAAAATAGCTTCAACGAGGAAGGAAAAGAGTAATAAAGTGGCCAAGTCCTTCATCGAGGCCCATCGAGTCCGCGACCAAATCCGTGATCGAGTCGTGACCAACTCGACCAGCTCAACTCGATCACATGCTTGTCCCGAGATCGAGCCCAGCTCGAGCAACCCGACTTTATCAACAAGTCACGCCAAGATTAGCCAACCTCGATCAAGTCAGCTCAATCATCAAGCCAAATCTTCACCAATTTCAACTCGAGCCGGACTCGATCACAACCCGAGCCGGACTTGATCACAACCCGATTCGGACTCGATCACAACTCGAGCCGACTCGATCACCTGAGCCAAGCCAGCTTGATCACCTAGCAAATCTCCACTCGATCACCCGGCCAATCTCAACTCGATGACCCAAGCTAAACCGACTCGATCACCCGATCAAGTTCAACTCGACCGCGACTTGATCACCTGCTCAAACTAAACCATGCAAATTTTAATCATTTTTCTTTTAGTGGTTTAAGGTTTTCCTAAACCACTATATAAACACTAAACACGCCTCCATTTGAACTCATGCTTTTTATGCTTTATTTTATGTTCTTCTTTTAGGTCTTTCTCTTAGTTTTTACCTTTGAATGTTCTTGGATGATCAAAGAAAAATCCTTATGAAGTTCAGGTTTTGTTTATGATTTCTTATGATTTACGCTTAGTTTAAGGTTCATGAATATCTTGTGCATATTGATCTTCCATTTATGCTTTTCATTTCATTTTCTAGGTTGATCATTGTTTCTGAGTTTATGTTCATTGTTTTCTGAGTTTCTTTCTTCATCATCATTTTCTCGGTTTCTGATCTTTCTATTCTTAAGAGTTTGATCTTTGATTTTGATGATTTTCTTAGAAGTTTCATTTTTTGGGTTTTGTGATCTCGTTATCATCATGAGTAGTGAGTAGCTTTCCTGGTTTCTGAGGATGGGGTAGATTGGTGTTGATTCCTTGAATCTCTTAGATATTTAAGCTTGATCATTCATAAATTCCTTCTGTTTCATTATTCCTAATGCTTATTTCTCTCTGATCAATTGAAATATGATCTTAGGCATTTCCTCACACAAAAGGTGTTTGATGAAATGTGTGAACCAAGTGATTTCAGAGATTTACATTCCTAACCCAATAGATTGGTTTCTTAGGGTGTTTATTGACTTTAACAGATTGTTTCTTTATGCTTGCTAAGTAGTGTTCTGTTAACGAGAGTTAGGTCTAGATATTGCTTAGTTTGAGATCATTTATCAAGAAATTGAATATGATTGTTTCTGAATCTATTGTCTAGGAATTAGCTCTTGCTTGAGGTATGTTAAGAATCTAGGTATATCAAGGAGGATCATTGATCAATTACCCCCATCATTAGAAAATGTTTTTCTTTGATTGTCATTTAGTATCATCTTCCCTTCTACTATTAGTTTACTTGCTGCTTACTCTTTAGTTTTTGTTGATGCATGATAGTTCTTATGTTTTGTATTACTTCCAGTTTGTTCTATTTGTTTAGGATTGTTAGTTAATCATTTTTAATTACTTGGCTTGAATTAGTAGAACTGATCATATCTAGATTGGTTAATAACTTCACCTGATTGGATTGACAACCTATTAAATTACAATGACATGATAATATAATAGGAATTGAACTAGTAAAAATTCTACTATCAATAAGTACAGCTCTAGTTCCTATCCCTGATGCATTACATTCTATCTCAAAAGTTTTAGTAAAATCAGGTAAAATCAGAAGGGGTGCATTAGTTAATTTATCCTTTAGGCTTTAAATGCTTCTTCTCGAGCTGATTCCTACTTAAATCCCACATTCCTCTTTATCACTTTAGTTAAAGGTGGAGAAATGGTGCTAAAGTGCCTTACAAACCTCATATAAAAACCTGCCAATCCATGAAAGCTTCTCACTTCACTTACTGATTTTGGACTTGACCAATCTTTAATCGCTTTCACCTTTTCCTCATGTACTCACCAAAAATTCTAAGAACACAAGATTATTAGTGCAAAACATTTCGTACGATTAACAAAAAAAATTTTCCTTTCTAAGCACATCTAAAACAGATTCAACATGCACAATGTGATCTTCTATGCTTTTACTATAAATTAGGATGTCATCAAAATACACCACAACAAATAACCCTATAAAAGATTTAAGCACATGATTCATAAGTCTTATGAATATACTAGGTGCATTGATCAGGCCAAATAGCATAACTAACCACTCATGTAACACATGTTTAGCTTTAAAGGTTGTTTTTCATTCATCACTTTCTTTCATCTTAATATGATTATATCCACTTTTAAGATTAGTCGTAGAAAATATCCTAGAACCATGCATCTCATCAAGCATATCATCTAATCTAGGAATAAGATGTCTATATTTAACAGTAATGTTATTAATTTCCCTACAATCAACACACATCCTATAAGTACCATCCTTTTTAGGCACAAGTAAAAGAGGAACAACACATATAACCGCACACAGGAATTTCCTAGTGCAATGAATTCCGTTTTGCAGAAGTTTAAAGATGTGTTCCGTGAAGATATTCCAATAGGGTTGCCACCTATTAGAGGGATTAACACCAACTCGATTTTGTTCCAGGAGCTATATTTCCTAATAGACCAACATATAAAACCAATCCGGTTGAGACCAAGGAGTTACAAAAACAAGTATAGGAGCTTATGAGCAAGGGACACATTAGGAAAAACATGAGTCCATAATCCACTACAAGAAATTGATCTTATTAAAACAGATTTATTACGTCACAATATAAAATATTTTGTAGCTATATAATTATTGTGACAAATTTGTGACAATTTATTAATGTCACTGCGATTGTTACAAATATTTATAGTCACTATTATGTCTCAAATAGTTACGAAGCATAAGAGTGACAATATTGTTACAATTGCCTACCAACATGATTGTCTCAAAATAATAATAATTTGTAACATATTCAAGTTATAATTTAGTCAATCTTTGTAACGAAAATTTAGTATAAAATCGTCATTAATGGTAGCTATAGAAAGTCGTAATTTATAGGCACATTTACTAAGCAAAATATTATCTCAAAAAAGCATAGTTTATCACATATTAAACGTTACAATTTAATCACTCGTGTTAACAACAAATTTAGTATCAAATTTGTCACATATACTAACTAAAAAATTCTCATAAATTTTGTTACTATTAAATCATCCAAAATTGTGGCAACTTTTGTAGACTTATAACATTTTGGCTATTCATTATAATTTTTTATTGAGTTAAAAGTACAATACCAATAATGTTTAGTAATTTAAATAATGACAGATAATATTACCAAAGTTACGTTCATAACAACTTACTTTAATGAAAAACATACTTAGATCGATATTAAATAATTTTAATAAAGAAACATACTTAAAATTTAAATGAATAAATCCAAATAACATAAGCAAATAAGCTAAAATGAAAGTAATAACGTGAAAGAAAAAAGTTAAAGCTGTGGACTATTTTTTTCAATTTTTCAAGTCATTTTTGGAAAATGACATTTTCTTTGCTTCTTTTGCAATTCTTCCGTCCAAATTTTAATTCTTTTAGCAATTTGTGGAGATTTAGTGAGCGACCTAAACGCATAGAAATTTCACTTTGTAATAATCCAAGTCAAAATATTGAACATCTATTTTGATATTCCAGCAATCTACAAAAGATACAAGTATGCCAATAAGAAAATAATAGTTTACATATACTCCATCATGATTATGCAATAACTAGTAAACTTGTCTCAGGTTTTAAAACAAAAAAAAATATTTAAAATTACCTTAACACAAATTACATGCCCCTCTTCTACATTTAGAGAATATGGTACACTATCTTTATTGGAAGACTATAATGGTGATTGGTAAGTGATGTGAATTTATATTTTTTGCTGTACAAAGTTGACGGTAGGAATTATTACTGTAACTTTTTTTTGCTGTATGATTTTGGCTGTAGAAATCTTGGCTGTAGGTTCTCAAAATAAAATTATGATTGACAAATATCAGTGATTTGTGTTGTGCTGGAAAATAAAATAAAAACGTGTACATAAAAGTAAAATGATTTGTGTTGTGTTGGAAAATGTTATATCTTTATGACTGTTTTTTATTTTGTAATTGTAAATTTTTTGGTTGTTACCAATATAAATAAATATTCAAACAAAAAACTGAAACAACGTACTTATATACATACATATATATAGCTATAATATATATTATTACAAAATATATCATTTCCATACAAATAATGATATGGTATGTGTATTATTTTATGTACATCAACTACAAGAATGAGCAACATGACATTTATCGACTGTTTTTAATTTTAATTAGAATTTTATATAAATAATATTACACTTGTTTTTATATATGTATAATATATTTTTACTTGTTAAATATGAAAATAAAAATTGCAAACAAAAAGAAACAAAATATTCAAAGCATAAATACTAGTGCTCTGGCTTTTTTGCTCTGCAGAGCAAAAAAAAACAAACAAAATGAAATATATTGCTTTAGAAATAAAAAATAGCCATGGTGAAAACTTAATTGCTGAAAAAATATTGTAATGTATATATAAGTTACGTATCTATACTATTATTTGAGAAGTAAAAATATGGAAGAAGTCAAAATAAAGAATATATTTACTGGGTTAAATTATTTTGATAAACAAAGAAAAAAAATTCTGGAGTGGTAAAATCTGCCAAAAATCTCAAATTGTCTTCTTGATTTTCGGTTCGATTCCCCAAAATATTTGTTTTAAGGACAAATTTTTTTCTTGATCTATTTAAAAACGCGCGGACCTATGTCGGGTCGGGTTTGACTAGAAAATTATCAGTAAGTTATATTCAATCGATATGATAGAGAGTCAATCAAAACCGAACAAGCTAAGATGGCAAATAAGTGGTGAGTTCGGTGTGAGTGTATCTTCACGTCTTGAGTTCGAGACATATGGTTACTTTTTTAGCGATTATTTGAGAAACATAATATGGAATATTCCTTAAACGTTATTGTTTGGATTTTGATAATTAAATTACAAATTTTTTTATATGTTTATTGTTTGGAAAATTGATTTATAGATATGGATATTTTTCATAACTTTAATTTGTTTGGATTTGAAGTTTTTAACTTTATATATTTTCCATATTTCTTATTCTAAATATTTTATGCTACGTAAGTATGTTATAAAGATATTTTTTAAACTTAATATTTAATGGGTTGTACTTTACCTGGAAAAAAGAATTAGATTATTTAATTAAATAATCTTTTGAATATTTTATAATACAATTTCATATATAATTACAATATATATATATTAAATAATTGTTTTTTAGATTTTGAATATTTTAGTTAAGGAATTTAACTCAATATTATGCAATATTTACGGAAAATGAAGAATCGATTTCAACTTATACTTATAAATATAAGGAATCAGTTAGGTATTTTTTAAAATATACAACAACTTTTTTAAACTAAAATAGTATATAAAATATTTGTAAGACAATTATCTGAATTCAATATAAAAAAATAAAACATAATTTTAAATTAAATAAACAGAAGATTTCAGAAAATTATTTATTTAAGATTTATTCAAGAAAAACGGATACAACATTTAATTACTCAATTATATCTTGATGAGTTTTACAAATATGACATATTTATTTGCGATTTTCCAATATCTAATTTTGTTATTTTGAAAAGATTTAATTCAAAAATAAAAAAAATATATTGGAATTTTATTTATTTATGAAACATTTGAGAATGTGTGGTATTTTTGGAACTTTTAGGAGTGTGTGGTATTTTTGGAATTTGAACTTCTTTTGATGGTGTTTCAAGGAATTACTCAAGATTTTATATATTATTTTAAATTTATGAATCCTAAATATAATTAATATTATTTTAGCTATGTTTATAGAAAAAGAAACAAAAATTATATTTAAAATTAAAAACGATTTTTTTAAAATAGCCATACTTGAATAAGGTAAAACATAATGAAAACGTTCATTTACATATATATCTGTTTAAACAACTTCCAAAATTGTAATAAAGAAAAATAATAAACATTTTAAGAAAATTATTCAGCATTTAGTTTAAAAAATTAATTTTAAATTAAATAACCAAAATATGTCAAACATATATTATTTATTCAAAATCTTAAATATTTGGTTTTTATTCAACTTATGGTAGTTTTCTAAATTGTTCAATATTGATGAAAAATAAAAAATCAGTTTCACCTTTCAATTACAAAAAAAGAATCGGTTAGATATTTGTTTAAATATCTAATAACTATTTTAATTAATCCAGTAAATAAAATATTTATACAAAAAATTATCTAACATTCAATATAAAAATTAATAAATCATCTTAAATTAAATAAAAAAAGATTTCAAAAACGTTTTTTGAAGATTTATTTTTGGAAAATCGAATACACAATTACATTACTCATTTTTAAAATAATATATGAGAAATAATGATAATATCTTATTAAAATCTAAATATTCTAAAAATCTTTCGAGATTTTATTGTTAATTACTAAAAATTCTTCAATGCTCTATCATTCTATAAATAATCTCCATTGTTATCTTAGTTTCATCATATGGTTTCATTTCTATATATATATTTTTTGATGACCCTGGTATCCGGAACCCAGAAGGACCCGACTAAGTCCAAAGCGTCCGCACTCGCCAAAGGTTTTATAGGAAGGCCACCAAAATTCACCCAACGTTAATTGACGATGGCCGGGATTCGAACCCATGTGGCGGAACTCATAGCTATGAGCCCTTTACCACCAGAGTTAGAAGCTCCGGTTTCATTTTCTATTTTACAATCCACTTTTTGTAATGTTTTTTTCATGAGATATACCTATAAATGTTTAAGTTGTTCTAAATCATGAATGTTACCATTTTTTGCAGGTTTCTTATTAATGACGAATTATCATGAATGGTTTTTTAAATATCTACGCCATCTTATAAGTATCCTTCATCGTTTTCTAAGTTTCATAACATAGTTTTTTGTATTTTATGATTTACATTTTTTTGTAATATAAAGTTATGAATGTTTTGCTTATTCTGAATCTTGAACGTTGTCATTTTTTTTTTGCAGGTTTTAAATTATTGACAAATTATTTTCTGCCATTGAAATCTACTTAGTTGGTAAGTCTTCACTTTTATAAAGTGTTTCTATTATAAATTTTATATTAATGATGAAAAAACTACTAAAAAACAGCTTGCACATTATCTATATCGATTGTGCAAATTATTTCTTTTACGATCACTGTTCTTCACGAGTTAATATCTATACTATTATTTAAGAATATAGATAAACACATCACATATCACTATTCTTCACGAGTTAAATATTTAAATATCTGTTTTGGTTTTTTCCTTTTACATTTAAAATATTTTTTTTTAATTGGTGATTATTTTCTTTAGAATCATTTTTCTTCATAGGTTAAACATTTAAAAATCTATACTATTATTTAAGAATCCAATTCAACACAACATGAGTTAGATCCATTAGTTTAATTTTGCGTTTTTGTGATTTTTTAATTGGTGATTATTTCTTTTAGGATCAATGTACTTCACGAGTTAAAGATCTTAATCTATTTACTATCATATGATAATCCAATTCGAAACAGCATAGGTTAGATCCATTATTTTTTTTTCGTTTTTGTGTTTTGTTTTTATTTTATTTTTACATTTTAAAATAATGATTTTTAAATATTATTTCTTTTAGAATCACTGTTTGTCACGGGTTAAATATCAAAATATTTATACTATTAATAAATCTAGATACTTTATTTTAGCATGCGTATAATGCATCTTGTAATCTAGTTGCTAATAAACATATTGTATACCATATAATATAGGGAAATATTTTGATTATACCATAAAGTTATGGTTTTTTGTGAAAAATGCCATAAATTGCTAAATTCTACATTCATACCATATTGTGATGGTATTATGGCATACAAAAAATAACACATTTGCCACTGAGAAAATTGTTAGCGCCGAAGGGGAAAGCTTACACTCGCCGATGAACAATGTCCCATTTAATTAAAAGTTGATCTGTAATTAATGCCATTTAAGGGGGATTTGTACCATTGGATAATGGTGTGCACCCCCCCCCATTAATTAGTGTTAAATAAGCTTTCTACCATTAATGGTAGAAGCTTGAGTTA